>JACXGJ010002827.1:0-60674 GCA_016801105.1 Esox niger
ACATATTCACATAGAGAGACAGTAAGAGGGAGATATTGAGAGAGACTGAGAAAGAGGGAGAGAACTTGGTCAGGAAAGAGATTGAGAGATACAGTGGGGAGAACAAGTATTTGATATACTGCTGATTTTGCAGGTTTTCCTACTTACAAAGCATGTAGAGGTAATTTACCATAGGTACACTTCAACTGTGAGAGGCAGAATCTAAAACAGAAATCCAGAAAATCACATTGTATGATAATAATTAATATGCATTTTATTGCATGACAAGTATTTGATCACCTACCAACCAGTAAGAATTCCGACTCTCACAGACCAGTTAGTTATTCTTTAAGAAGCCCTCCTGTTCTCCACACATTATCTGTAATAACTGCAACTGTTTGAACTTGTTACCTGTATAAAAGGCACCTGTCCACACATTCAATCAAACAGACTCCAACCTCTCCACAATGGTCAAGACCAGAGAGCTGTGTAAGGACATCAGGGATACAATTGTAGACCTGCACAAGGCTGGGATGGGCTACAGGACAATAGGCAAGCAGCCTGGTGAGAAGGTAACAACTGTTGGTGCAATTATTAGAAAATGGAAGAAGTTCAAGATGATGGTCAATCTCCCTCGGTCTGGGGCTCCATGCAAGATCTCACCACGTGGGCATCAATGATCATGAGGAAGGTGAGAGATCAGCCCAGAACTACATGGCAGGACCTGGTCAATGACCTGAAGAGAGCTGGGACCACAGTCTCATAGAAAACCATTAGTAACACACTACGCCGCCATCATGCAGTGCACGCAAGGTCCCCCTGCTCAAACCAGCGCATGTCCAGGCCCATCTGAAGTTTGCCAATGACCATCTGGATGATCCAGAAGTGGAATGGGAGAAGGTCATGTTGTCTGATGAGACAAAAATAGAGCTTTTTGGTCTAAACGCCACTTGCCGTGTGTGGAGGAAGAAGGATGAGTACAACCCCAAGAACACCATCCCAACCGTGAAGATTGGAGGTGGAAACATCATTCTTTGGGGATGATTTCCTGCTAAGGGGACAGGACGACTGCACTGTATTGAGGGGAAGATGGATGGGGCCATGTATCGCAAGATCTTGGCCAACAACCTCCTTCCCTCATTAAGAGCATTGAAGATGGGTCGTGGCTGGGTCTTCCAGCATGACAACGACCCGAAACACACAGCCAGGGCAACTAAGGAGTGGCTCCGTAAGAAGCATCTCAAGGTCCTGGAGTCACCTAGCCAGTCTCCAGACCTGAACCCAGTAGAATATCTTTGGAGGGAGCTGAAAGTCCGTATTGCCCAGGGACAGCCCCGAAACCTGAAGGATCTGGAGAAGGTCTGTATGGAGGAATGGGCCAAAATCCCTGCTGCAGAGTGTGCAAACCTGGTCAAGAACTACAGGAAACGTATGATCTCTGTAATTGCAGACAAAGGTTTCTGTACCAAATATTAAGTTCTGCTTTTCTGATGTATCAAATACTTGTGTCATGCAATAAAATGCAAATAAATTATCATACAATGTGACTTTCTGGTTATTGTTTTAGATTCCGTCTAAGTGTACCTATGGTAAAAATGGCAGACCTCTACATGCTTTGTAAGTAGGAAAACCTGCAAAATCAGCAGTGTATCAAATACTTGTTCTCACCACTGTAGAGGTGTGTGCGAGCGTGTGTGCTCCAACTGAAAATAAATTTACATACTATGTTCAAATGTTTCATGGTTAAAAAGGATATCACTTTTTGTTTCATTAAAATAGAGCCCACACACAAACACACAGACTCAAACATCATGTTGGGATTGTCTTATCTAGGCTTTCCCTACTTATGGCACCAGAGGCATGCCAGGCATCTGGCTTGTGGAATAACCATTAGTCTCATTGACCGGCGCATTTTCAGCGGAATAAGAACCAAAAGGCAACACTGTCGATAAACACAGAAGAATATGTGCCAGTTATGCTTATTACAGCCCACACCCCCACCCAAATTGGCTGATAATAAGAGGCTGGGGGGTGGGCAGGTTGGCAGGGAGGGGCTGTCTCAGCAGCAGCAGTGGAAGTAGTGACAGGAGCAGAAGAGGGCAACTCACAGACATTGGCTAAATGAGCCGAAGCCAGAATCCAGCACTGGCAAAGCTCACCAGAATGTCTGTAGACTGTAAACAACAAGCTTGTTTCTTTAACATGTTTGTTGACAGATGCTGTCCTCTTTCAAAAAGTTGCGGACAAGCCCTCGATCTATGGAGTACTGCAGTCCGTAGATCAGCGTTGTCCAATCCTGCTGTTATTTTTGCAAGCTAGCGAGGGGCAGAAGGAGATAAAAGAAGCCCTTTGCCCTCTACCCCAGAGCACACAGAGGCACAATATGTCCCAATTGGGTCCCCTGCTCAGAGCTAAAGGTTAAGTCGAGGGGCCACTAAGGCAAACTCTCTTAGAATGTTTCGTGCCACATCCACTTTGTTCTGAGCAATCATGAGTGCCCTCTTCACGTCCTCAAAAGAGTAACCCTCTCCCATGAGTTTGGCGATTTTGCCGTCTAGACACTCAGAGCTTGAGTCCAGCCCATGAGGCTTCCTCTGATGGATGTCGGGAGGGCTTTTCCGAGGAAGTGGCTTAGGCGGCCTGGCAGGAGCCTGCAGACAATCCGCTGCCACTGCACAAAAAAGGAATAGTGAAGTCAGTGGATGATGTGGAGGCAAGAAGTGGCTAACGGGAGCTTTTCAGAAAAGGGAAGGGATTTATCAATAATGGACTCATGCATTAATGTTAATTGGTTTTTAAATAATTTAAAAAAGAGAAACGATTTCAATAATTTATGTCATGCAGCGTGAAATGGTCCAGAGGAGGTTGGGTCTGTTGTACCTTGGGCAGGAGGTAACTGGTCATACTCCTGGGATAGGGTTGTTCGGGATGGAAGCTTCATGTTGTCCCCTGTCAGTCTCCTCACAGGGGGCAGAGGGGCTGCATTGCTCAGCATATCAAACACAGTGTCTGAAATCAAACAGTTTAGATGTGATGAGAACACATTATGTAGAACATGATCTGGAATGTGCAGAAAACATTGGTCTGAACATACTGTTGGACATCTCCCGAGCAGACACACATGAACTATGATTTTTCCTGAGGTATTATGGTTATAGATGGTTGTTTACAATTAAAAAAGAAACACTTGGAATGGATGTGACAGTCATTTTGGATATGTATTGGCTGTAGTCGGGATGGTATTCTGTTCAATACAGGCCTTGTTGACACCTCTCCAAACATTGCGCTTATGGTTGTGACCATTGAGCTCTATTTTGGTCTTGTGACTCCAAATTGCAGTGCGCCGTGCCAGAAGCTGTAAGGCGTGTCAAGGTGCTGTCGGGCATATTGTAACCAGGCTATTTTGTGGCACAGGCGCAGGAAAGGCTCCTTTCTGGCAACTCAACCATGCAGTTAATTTTTGTTCAAGTGTTGTCGTATTGTGCTCCTTGAAACAACCACACTGTCTTTTTCCAGAACAGCATGTATTTCTCCTGAGGTTACATGGGGTTTTCTTTGTATCTCGAACAATTTTTCTGGGAGTTTTGGCTGAAATTTTTCTTGGTCTACCTGACCTGGCTTGGTATCAAAATCCCTACATTTTACACTTCTTAACAAGTGATTGAACAGTACTGACAGGCATTTGCAAAGCTTTCGATATCTTTTTATATCCTTTTCCATCTTTATAAAGTTCCATTACCTTGCTATTCAGGTCTTATTACATGTCTTTTCTGCTCCCCATGACTCACTACCTAGCCTGCTCAGTGCATCTACACGAGAGCTAACAAACTCATTTCTAATTTATACACAGACACTAAGTGCAATTTAAAAAGCAACAGGTGTGGGAAATTCACTGTAATTTGCCTTTTTCACCTGTGTCTATCTGTCACCTTGTCTGTCTGTAACTAGGCCACACAGGGGTATGTCAACTTATGATCCGGGCCATTTGGGTGATTTCTGTTATCATTAGGATTAAAAAGGAGCCAAACACAACTGTGTGATGATAAATGGATTCATCTGATCACTAGCCTTGAATAAAATACTGTTTTTTTACACGATCTGTCATATTTTCTAAATCAATTCCAAAACTTCACAATTTCTGTTAGGGTATGCAAACTTATGAGCACAATTGTACTTAATAAAAACTTAATACAATTGTACTTAATACAAACTTAATACAATTGTACTTAATACAATATTCTATTCTTTAATATTACAAGAATTATTAAAGGATAGAGGAATATCGATATGTAGAAGGCAAATTTGTGGAGATCATTGTGATTAAACCTCTGCCACTAGGGCTATTTGCTTCAGGGTTAGCAGTGTTATGACTCAGTCAAACTGATTTTCTATTGTGTCTGCAGGGAAAAGCCAGCTTACCGGGGGTTAGCAGGAAGTGGTCATGTCCGGAGGCAGGCCGAGGAGCTCGTGAGCAGGAGGGGGACGAAGAGAGCTCTGTAAAGCTGTGTCTGATTGGTGGAAGGGGAGGTGGCTGCGAGGGAGGATGGTTGTTGAAAAGATCCTCTGTTGCTGAGACACAATTGAGAGCACGAGCAAATGATGACTGAGCACATATGGAGGTCTAGGACCAAATCAGCCAGACAGTAATTTATATACAACGTCCACTAGGGGGAGACAAGAACCATTCCTACCAACAATTCATTACAAGTTCATTTCTGTCAGTTGTACCTTAAGCCAGCACACAATTGCGTTGTCTGATTGGGCTTTGTCAGCTATGTATCTTTTAAATGTAAGTTCAACACATTAATGTCTACACAACTGTAAATAACTTAAAGTGGGGCATAACGACAAAACATGATCAGATTTCATTCTGGCAAAATGTAGCTCCGGCAGGGCCATGTGTCTGCTGTTTTTGTTATTCTCTTGCAATGCATGTGATGCACCTTGCATACCATGTGAGGGGAGTTCATACCTTATCAATTACATCAACTGACCAATCAGGTGCAAGCAAGGAACCTGAACCCACGAACTTTCATCTCTAAGTTTGACACCCCTGTGAATGCAAATACCTTCTTCTTTTCTGCCACTCACTAATGTATTTACAACATAAGACTGAGATAATCCACTTAAACACAACCCTAGTCATTGATAAAACATGTTTTATGAAAATGTGACACAATAAATATCAAAAGATGTATTCTGTGACATGACAGTCCCCTCCAAAGGTATTGGAAAGGCAAGGCAAATTCCTTTGTTTCTGATGGTCACTGAAGACATTTGGGTTTAATATCAAAAGATGAGTAATTTTCTGGTATTCACATCTAGATGTGTTGAACAACATAGGAAAAATCACAGTTTGTATTAACCCATTAATTAAGAAAGAACATTTCTTTCAAAGAGAGACCTGACAACTAAAGCAGCAACAGTCTATACAATACATAACACACAACCAGAATACATTTACACTCTGAACATAGTCATGCATCAGAGTCAGAAATTTACTGAGCCACAGCATATATTGTAGGCTATTCCATGCCACTGGTACACAATAGAAAAAGGCAATATTTCCTCAGTAAAGGCTCTGGGGACACAGCTATTGAGTAGATCTTGTCTGTTAACTGATAGCGGTGATGATGTGCTAGAGAGGTAGTGTGGGACTTCACATAGAAGAGCTTTGAAAGGAACACTGTAACTGTCCATGCATATGCTCCAAAGTGACTTAATAGTTGTAACAAAGCGTAGGAAAGCATGATAAACCGAGTTCAGTCTCAGTAACACTGACGTGGCTGCATGCAAGTCACCATAATCAATTATAGAGAGAACAATGTCTTTTCCTATTAGCTTAGAACAGTAAGCACGCTATATTACGGAAATAAAAACCCAATTTCAGTTTTAAGCGTCCTCATAACATAATCCATACAAACTTTAATGCACAGTATGTCATCTACTGTAACTGTACACTATGGTTTTTGTGGGATTAAACCTTCCTAACAGAAGTGCCTTTGGATGAGAAAGAGCGAGCTCTGTAAAGTTAATTTGGGGTTTTATTGTATGCATTAAAATCTTGTTTGTGGCCATTTAGGGATTCTTGCAGTGACTGAAAGGCAGTTTGAAGCTCTTTGAAAGCCCTGAGACTGAGAAGGAGCATTTGAGTAAATGACTGTATCATCTGCATACAAATGCAACTTGCTATTTGGTTTTTATTAGGATCCACATTAGCAGCAGCCAAACAACAGCTATTCCTCCCAGCATTCCATTTCCTAGGTCATTAATCAAAATTGGGAACAGCACAAGAGCAAAAATGGATCCCTGTGAGACAAATCTATAGGAGGCTAGACACACTGTGGTCTGTCAGCAAGGCAATTCCAAAAACAATTGTGAAGCGCCTTCACTGGGACCACTGTTTCTGAGTCAGGCAAGCAAGAGCTTGTGGACAACTGAATCAAGCTCTTTGTTAAATCAACAAACAATGCAGCACACCACTGATTTTTTATCAAGTGTATTTATCATATAATTTGCCACTGCCATTGCTGTAGTTATAGTAAGCAATGCTCCAACCATAAAACCAAACCCAGCAAAACCCATATGTTCTTTGAACTGTACTTTGAGCAGATAGAATCTTCTAGTCCCAAGGCCTTGTTAAGTTTAGTTTTTTATATTATAATTGATAACCAGCAAGAACACATTACTTTTAGTTAATGGTTGATGCAGCATGTTGGCTATTATCCAATCATTGTTGTCTATGAGTTAAAAGAATGTGAATGCCTCTGATTGGTTTTAACGACTTAACTGGTACAGCAAATTCTCAACCTACATCTAAAAAAAGCATTAAAAAAAGAATGATTACGGTTAAGCATCTAGTCAGTTTTAGGTGTCACAAAATGTAATAGATTTTTATGTCAGTTGACTTGTGACATTCTGCTACCTTGAGGGGGAAGTAGAATGTCGTAGTCAGAGGGCGTCCTGTTGTGATATGGGCAGAGGGTGGCGCGAGTTGCCCCCGAGAGCAATGCTCCTGTTTCAAATTGGCAACCTGAGAAACACAAGGATAGGTTAACATGAACGGTAATTGTAGGCTAGGAACCCACAGACACGGCGCCAAAAGGTTATTTTAGACCGGGATATTCCCTTTCCCCATTCACTGGGCTTGATTCAGCCAATACAAAGACATGGATTTGTGTCAAATCAAGGGGTTAAACATGAAAGTGACAAAAATAAGCCCTTCTGATTAACAAGTGTCAACCTAAATTTCTTTCACAACGATCACTCGGTAATTTGCAGAGCCAACTAAATTAAGTACAGAATGTGACATCACCACTTGGTGGTGCTGTCTGACAGCTGTCCACACAAACTGTATCAAGTTTTGTTGAACAGGCTTTCCAGCTTTACCATTCTCAGAGGGCTTGAGCTTCTTTTCCTCTGCTGAAGACTCTGATGAGCCATTCTCAAGATTTCTGGAAAGAGAATAAATAAAAAAGAAAGACAGTAGTTTTCTTCAATAGTTATTTGTCCATACATCAACTGAGACTGTTTACAGTCTTGAATGTTAATTATAAGTGAATGGTTTTATGTAAAGATACCTCAATTAAAGGGACATAAGGACAACATAAATGCCTCATACGGTACTGTTGTAGATCCAAAAAATGATGACATTGATCATGTTGAAAAATGTTACGTTAGTATCAAATGTGTCACTGTTATGCAATACAATGTTAGTTGCCTTATTGCTGTGATATTCTATAAATAAATGGTGGTCAGGGAAAATTTGTCTCATTTCCTGGTTCCCCTTATTCGTTTCAGATTTTCTCCATCTGAACGTACAACAGTGTTCACTCATGACTCCATAGATGTCATGATCTCAACTTTCATTCTCATTCATATCCTTCTGATGAGGATATGGTGGCTTCACATCTACAAATTGTTATTGAGTTGTAATAATTTCATTTGTTAAATCAATGCATGTTTGTCCTAGAAAGATGGAACGCCACAGCTTGATAGACAGTCTGATCAGTGAATTAGCTTGAGGCAGGACTCGCAGGCCTTCAATGGCTGTGTATATGGTAACCCTATACTTCAGCATCATCCAAGGGACAGAGAAGCAGGGCTGTCTGCCACAACAATCACAAAGCTAATTGGCCAAACAGAAGCTGATTCATAAGCAACATTACCTTGCAAAACCATAATAACCCAGTTCAATGTTGAATACTTTATACCTACAGTCACCATTGAAGGGAACTGTACATCTAAGAGGATTATACTGCACAGCCCTCTAGTTGGTTACTGTACAATAAAACTGTTTCATATCTGAAGACAAATAGATACAATCCAGCTTAATCCATTCATTCATTATTTCTTATGTTACTCCTACAAGCTTGAACCAATGTATATTTAGATGTTTTTGTTATTCTGAAGGTTGGACCCTATTCCCTAAGTAAAGCACTATTAGTTACCAGAGTGCTGTTTTCCCTTCTTAAACATCATCCCCTGTTTAGGAAATAAGGGCCATTTGGGATATGTCCTCTGTATTGTTACCTGTTAGGGATCCACACAGAGATGCAGACTGGAGGCTGGGATAGGCACACCGGGTGGGATGAAGGGATCTTATACTCCTCGTCAACTCGCTCTGTCATTCCTCTGGCTCTCTCCAAGCTGACTGTATTGAAGGGGTTGAGAGGTCTGGGAGACAAAGCATATCGATTATATTTAAAAACCATACAGGGTGTAACAGTAAGGTAACCATTGTGGTTTATCTTTAGTCATAAACTACATCATCTGTACACAACCTGCAAGTATAAAACTAAAATAGTTTATAATAAAATGCTATCCTATCTAACACAAATACCATGAATTTGTATTGGCAGCCTAGGCAGATAACTCAAATACATTTTCTATAATGAAATGGGTATAGACTTTCTCGGGATAATACTTTCTCGGGATAATACTTTTCAAATTTGCTTTTCTAAATAGCCAGTAAACAATAAAGCTTTAAGAAATTAATTTGTTAACATTGGGGTGTTTTAATCTTGATCCACAGGTAAATGCAATTCATTGACATCCACTGGCAGTGATAAATTCTGATAATTTCAGCAAAACTGCAAAGTTTCTTTTGACCACTTGTTACTGACTCAAAGATCATCTACAATGCACGTGTGTAATAATTCACACCATTGTGAAAGAGTCAGAATGTCTTGATATCACCATTATTTCCCACACTGATCTTTTATGTATAAATAACCAACACACCACTGTATTCAGACCTGGCTTTTTTGGAGCTTGTTCTGCCTTTTAACCTGTGTACATTAGACGGTGACACCATTGCTTCCCTAGTGAATTAAAGCTATACTTTAAAAAGCATGTTGATGAGTTATCTAGGAAATAAAAAATCAAATGTTGCTTCTTATCCATGACTGTCACAAAATAGCAGGAATCAAATAATGAATTTGACATTATTTAAAGGGCCCGAAAATGCCATGTTATTTTAGCCACTGGATGCATTTTATCATAGCAAACTACTCTCTTTTATGGGCAACTGGTTCAGTACACATACTTTTATTTTCTATATCTTATATCATAAATGTCCATTGTAACACATGTCATTCCTAACATACAAACATATAAGATATCAGACCCGATCTCAGGGTTGCCTAATTTTGAGTTAAGAATACCTGCTCTTAGTTATATTCCACCTCACTATATTACCAAAACGCTCTGAAATTGAATAAATTGGTGCTTCTGCCACCATACAGATGAATTATAGCAGACCTTTTTCACTGAAGAATGTGTTTTCAGCTGTCAAAATCCTTGAATATGGCTCATCTGTTGGAGCCTTGAAGTATTAAGATGAACACTCATGTCAGTTATCTTTTTTTATTGATGGTGGTTTTGCTTTTCAAATATTTGAAATATTTCTTTTATTGTCTTTTTTTACTTTGAGCTGCCAAGAATGGCTTTGCTGTCGCTACTACTACAACAATTATATTTGAATTAGAAATAGGTAATTTTCATTAAGGCAGGCACAGATATGCGAAGGCAGGCACTAAGATAAATGCACTTGTAAATGCATAAAGACAACTATTTTGAAACTGTTGACAAAGCAACAACACACACAATTAACAGGAAGATACAGAGTAATTTGTGCTTATGTGTGAAACAACCTATTTGTTTGTGTGTGTGTGTGTGTTGCCAAATCAAAGTACACAAGAGAGGCAGTTTCACTCTGTGGCCCACTGTTCATGTTCAAAAGCCAACAAGATACAGAATCTTTACTGCACTATTGCCACAAACAACCACTGGGCAATACAACCCAAATCAAATACATTTATTAGCTAAAAAGGAATGAACATTCTGCAGCCAACAATCACAGAATCACCCTCAATCATGAATGGAACCTACAGCCATAATATCAAACCAACAGTACAAGGCCAAGTGTTTCAATTGAATAAAAGAGTTCAAGAGTGGAGAGGATAGAAAGGCCTGAAATCAGATGGATTTCCCAACTCTCTGAGTCAGTAACATTGGCTGGAGTCCTTTCTTATGTCCACCCAGTCCAATCAAAAATTTACCAAAAGTTCAATGAAAAGTTTATGAGGATTCAATTCACAATAAACATTCACTTTCTTCAGGAACAGACTGCACAAAAAGTGAAACTGACCGTACACCTAGTTTGAGAACATAAGTGCAGTTCTGTTCATAGACAATTGTTGCATGTGTGCCAACAAATTTTGTCAACAGAGACTTGTGGATGTTTAGGGTGGTGATTGACTTACTTATGGCTGTTGGTGAGACTAGGCAACGGAGGAGAATGTCGGGGAGGAGGGACGTCGTACTCGTCGCTGACATTGAGACCGTTTGAGAAAGGCTGCAGACAGACAGACCAAGAGACAAACACATGACAGACAGGACTGAAACATTAGTATGAAGTGCACAAGAAAAAAGTAAATACACTATGTCTAAATGCTGGATGTATACTGAAGATATCCATTTAGCTTCAAAACATTCTCAGTGAACAGTCCCACCAGGACATTTGTGGGTTACAGGCAATAAGGTTGGGCAATCCAACTTATAAATTCAGAGTTGCAATTGTGATTTTGTTCGCTAAGATATCACACCACGGAAAATGCTGAAATACGTTGACTAAAAATGTAATTGCCCATTGTGCCATATGAGCGTTGCAGCGATTCAAGAATGAGCAGAGATATATTGTGTTAACTGTGGTATATCTAAGCAAACAACTTACTTCCAATAACCAAGGATAGTTTTCCCGCCTTAAACAAGGGTTTGGTGTAAATTCAATCCTATCAATTCCGATTCCGCTTATCGAATCCGGTTCTTATAGAATCCCGGTTCCAATTCCAATATTTTGGGGTGAGAAGAAATTAATTTATATGAAATGAAAAAATTTATATAAAGAGTGATCAACAAAAACAATTACAAACCAAAACAATTTGAAAAAAATAGTATCAAAATATATGTTAGCTCATCTGTGATAGAGAATTGAGAGGGAACAGAGCTGAGGGATACATTACACCGTCTATCTAAGTTAATGTTACTGTGATAAGCGGGCTTTCTAGTTTTAAAGAAATAAATAACAAGTAGCTGGTCACATTACATTAATTTACCCACAGACCTGTTGGTAGACTATACATACTGTCCCCTCCAAAAGTATCGGAATGGCAAATTCCTTTGTTTTTGTTGGTCACAGAAGACATTTGGGTTTAAGATCAAAAGATGAGTATGAGACAAGAGTTCAGAAATTCAGCTTTCATTTCCTGATTAAATATAAACAATATGCAGACATTTAAATATATTCAGCCCATTGAAACATATCTAAATTTCTTTTTTTAATGGAACAGAAAAAATATACCTCAAACCTAAAATATGCCCATTCATATTACAATAATAAAAAATATATTTAAGTTTATATAGTATATATATATATATATATATATGTATATATATATATATTTAAAATTAAGTAATTAACAGTGGAAAGCAACAAAGCTTTACCATTCACCTGACAATGATTGTAAATGATTTAGTTTATAAACATTTATTCAGATTAAGCCTGCTGAAGATGCATTCACCTTATAAATAATGAAACACGGCTCTACCCTAAATGAAAGTACATATGCCGCTTTTAATAATAACAAATATTGATATTGGTATTGGCGATACCAATATCGATGTGTTACTTGGTATTGGATCAATCCCAAACTTTGCGGCATCACACACATCTTGTGGCTGCCATTGTCCAGGATGGAAACAGAAGTGTCTCTTCTCAGTTCTAACGTGCTTGCTTTGTTGACGTATTTCAAGAAATTACATGACAGTATGTCCACCGTCCACGTAGCACGTGCTGGCAGATAAGCACAACTTTCATGGACTGTAAAATGCACGACTGGAATGCAAACGTTAGGAACTGAAGCAGAATTTAAATGCAAGTGTCTTTTCAAATACATGGTTCTTGGAAATTTGGAACTAGTTCTTGATACTAAACCCTACTGTACCTTAAACTGCAGACTGCACAGTCTCTTCAATCTAAAAGTATTCATCTGCTCTTCAATCCTTTGCACAACAAAGGTTGTCATGTCCCAGGAAGACAACCAACTGGGCACTGACCATCTCACCAACTACAACACCAATGATTTCCACCCATTGTTGTTTGAGTACTAACCCACTGACGTGTGCTTACACTCAATACTGTTGGGTTCAATTCTGAATCACTGACTTTAAGGCACCTAAAACTCACTTTAGGCAATACATTCTGTTACAATGTTTTTTATTTTAGCATAGTATGGTTCATTTGACAAAGACAGTGGGAGTCGAATGATAGAGTGCAAGTTTTTTAGAAAATCAATTGAATCCATGCTGCAGCATTACATGACTGGAGGTGGTGATGTAGACAACTGGACACACCCAGGCCACATACGTAGATTTTTCAAATGATAAATATGACTGCAGTACAAATGTAATTGACTAAGCCAGATAATGCCTGAATGCTGCACTGCAACATTGTCTAAAGGTGGACTACTCACAACCATATCTATTGTTTCCTCTGGATGTGGCTTTCTACAAACAATCCTTTTAAAAGCTTGAAGTGCCCAGTAATTGGCATTATTAAACCTGACAAGGCAAGGCAGGCAAGCTGGAACACAGCCTAAGAAACCTACATGGGACACAAAATATCTAGATTCCATCAAGACTAGGTCAATGATGGGAAGCTAGCAGATAGGGTTGTGGTAAATAGAGATTAAAAGAGAGAGCAGACAAACATCATTCTTTATTTAAGCATTGGTGACACTGCAGGAGTAAAAGGAAAAATTGATTTTACCTAGGAATTGGACACAAAATTCAAATGGAACATTTCGTGAAAAAGAAGGACAACTGCCAAACGCTATTGGACTTAAACCTTTACTCCTAATATATCCATCCAGCAAAGTGGATCCGCTGTACAGAGAAAACCTGTGATCCATAAGGAAAGCTCTCTGAGCGACCTTATGATTGAGCCAGCAGTTGCCATGGCAATGATTTAATCTACCCATGTGATCCTGCTTTAACAAGGATATCAATGTAAAGTCACCTCCAAATCATTTTGATACAATGTTTTCAGCAACAGCTATTAGGGTTAATTCTGAAGCAAAAATGATCAATTGTGGAACACACAAGAGATGGAATACCCCAAACCATAGCCTGACTCAGCAAACAGTGTGCCGACTGACTTAAGCTGGCGTAGCTAATGAAAGCTGCTTTACTGTACTGAGTGGGGAGTGCATCTCAGTAAATCACAGATTCTGATGAATATGCAAATAGCTGATCAGGCTACAGATTAAAGGTTTAGGGAGCTCAATCAACTAGGTACTGGCATTTTATTCTGTACTACAAATAATATTGGGACAGTAATAAAACCATGCTCCATTGAAAATGTATGTGTTGGGGAATGACAAAAAAAGAAAAAAAAACTGTTTAAATTCATCAAGCCTTTCACTAAGAACCTTTTGTATATTACGATACAATGCATTCAATAGGACATAAATGCAATTGACTAAATTGGCGAGTCCCCAAAACATGCAAGAACAGTCAATTCAGTGGTAGATAGTGAAACAATTATGTTGTTTATGGCCAAAATTCAAGAATAGTATGAACTAGGCAGTAGTTGCTAAGTAACAGATAAGAACAAAAAGGTAATGTTTTTCTCATTGTTTTAATAGATGTGAGGGAGCAGAACTGCTTTTGCTTGAAGTGGATTGAGTGATACTGAAAGAATTAATATGGGGAGCGTGCTTCCAAATTAAGAGAAAATTAAGACTTTCAGACATTTTAATTAACACTTCAACCTTAATGGTTTGGGCACTGGTGCTCCAGTTGATTTGAATACTTTGACTATTTTCATTCAAATTAATATTTTCCAGCATAGAGACCTGTTAGGCAGTTGAGCCATAATCAGCCCAGGAATCTGTGATTTTGCATTCGGATATTTCAAATCAAAATCTATTAATCCATGCAATCCTCAGAATTTCCCACAATCACCACTCTCTAGCTGCAAAAATTGTTCCAATCAAAAGAGGCTTCACAATTTCAACCACTGCGGAAAGTAGCCAAATCAATTTCCACATCAGTATGTATCACTGAAGCTTATGGTCGATGACTGAAAAATCACAACTGTCACAGCTGAATGTATAAAACAATTTTCTAATATTTTACATGAAAGTTTGAGCACAGTTAAACATGTTTTACCTGGAAAGCAACTTCAAATCAGGAAAGCAAAATCCCTGAAGGGTTACATAATTGGCAAAAGATGCTAACAAAATCTCTATAGATGCTCACCTTGGGGCACTCCATGAAAACGTCTGTCCTGAGTTGCGAGCGCCCAATGTCAGCATCTGGCATTGGGAAGCTATGCGGTCTTCCATTGACATGAGAGGGGGTGGAGTGGGCCACCTTGGGGGAGCATTCTGACCCAGTAGTGGTTCTGTGGGAGTCCACCAAGGGTGTCTCTTGGGGGCACCAGGCTTCAGTGGTTAGCACAGGCTCAGAGGGCACAGCACCGCTGGAAGGGGAGACCCAGGAAACACGCCCTTCTGGTGGTATAGGCGGTGGACGCTCAGGGGGCGGTGGGGGTGGAGGGTCCCTCTGTGGGGGCGGGGGGGCGGGCAAAGGTTTGTTTTGCTTTCGGTCCATACCTGGTGACGACTGTAGAAAGCAGACATGACATAAAAATACTTCAATCAATCCCCATGAAGGATCTATATTTTATAAAGCCTTTAGAAGGATAGTTGTTGCAAATTGCTTTATAGACACCTGGCCTGAATGCTAAAGACCAAGCAATGCAGAGGCAGAAACCAAGTACCTAAGAAAAGCTCCCCAAAATCTAGGAAGAAACTTAGAGAGGAACCTGTATCAGGTAGAGATTTAGGAGTAAATGTGTCTATTAAGCATAGGTTGTTTACCAACCATACCGATTCTGTAAGTACCAACCATCACAGTGAAAAACGTCCACAGCCTGAACCTACCTTTGGAGAGCCGGAAGGGCTTGCAGAGGGGGATCGAATGACACCTTTTTGGATAAGGTCCAGGCGTGGAGGTACAGGGGGCAGGCTAAGGTGCTGGATGCTCTGGGATTCTGCGTGGGCTTTCCTACGCTGGGCCACAGGGGAGGAGTTTGGCGAGATAACGGGCGAGTTTGGCCAATCAGCACACTGCTGAAAAAGACATGGTTTTAAAAACACTGGGTTATAAACACTGAAACAAATGCAAATTACATTTACAGTACCTTTGGAAAGTATTTAGACCGCTTCAACTTCTCCTATAGACCAAATTTATAACTGATAAAATTCCCCCAAAAATGCCATCAATCAACACACAATATCACTTGATGAAAAAGTGAAAATATGTCAAATGAAATAGTCTCATGTACTTAAGTATTCAGATCCTCTATTACAACTGTATGCCTTGGGTATGCCTCTACCATCTTTGCACAACTGGGTTTGGGCAGGATTTCCTATTATTCCTCATAGATCCTCTCAAGCAATGTTGAGATGGGGATCGTAGGGGAACTGCAATCTTCAGATCAGGGCTTTGGCCGGGCCACTCAATGACATTCACAGATTTGTCCCGAAACCACTTCAGTGTTGTCTTGTGTAATTCAGGTCGTTGTTGTGCTGATGATGAATATTTGCCCAAGTCTGAGTCTTGTGCGAAATGGATATGGTTCTCAAGGACCTCTCTGTATTATAGTCAATTCATCCTTCCCTCAGTCCTGGCCAGTCACCCAGTGCTTGCTTTTGAGAAGCATCCCCATAGCATTATGCTACCATACACCATGATTCGCCATAGGCATGTTATTAGCCAGGTGGTGTGTGGTAACTGGTTTCTTGATCGACATAGAGCTTGGAATCCAGGTATAATAACTAATTTCAGAGTCCATGCCCTCAGAGTCCTTCAGCCGAAATCTTATATGCCTTTTACTCACGAGTGGCTCTCTAGCTACACTACCATAAAGGTCTGATTGATAGAGTTCTGCAGAGATGGTTGCCCTTCTGTGTAAGTGGCCATTTAGTTATTGGTCACCTCCCTGACTACGACCCTTCTTGCCCAGTTGGTTAGGCAAGATGGCCAGCTCTAGGATTTGTTGGTGGTTCGAAACTACCTCAATTCCACAATGATGTAGCCCTTTCTGCTCCTGGAAACGTTAAATTTTATTTCAATTTCTCTATTTCTCTTACCCAGATCTAAACACAATTCTCTGTAATTGCTTTTTTATTGTGGGATATTGAGCAGAGATTGTTGGCAAAAAACGCTTACATTACATTTATTATAAATTAAGACTAAGCGTAAAAAACATGAAGGTATCTTTATCATTTCTGTTGTGAAATTTATTTTAATCCAGAACTAGGCTTAATCTCTGTCTGCAAAACTCAGCCACACCACTAATACTCATAAATACATTTCAGATTTTTTTTCATTACCCTGCAAAGGCGTCTGGGGAATCAACATTTAGATAGATTTCAGTGTATTTGAATGTCTGAGCAATAATATCTGAGCAAAAATTGCATGATATACAAAAAAGCTTTTCTTTTCACATTCCCCAAAAGTAACAAACTGTCAATGTCACATAACATTATTGTCTAATAAAAGGTTTTCTTTCTTTACAATTTGGGAACACAAAAGTGGAATTGAGAAAAGTAAAAATAAAAAAGGGCATTACATAAAGCAGTTAAGTGCTGAGGCAGACTTGGTCTTCAGGGGTTTGGACGACACTTAACTCTGTGACTAATCAGCTAATTGTAGCATTAGCCTTTCAATAACTAGAGTCTGTGGCATTGAATAGGTTTATTATTTTTCCTGGCACAGAATGAAGGTTTCATGAAATGACTGCTTTAAATCTGTAAATCTGGCATTTAAAAAGTATGTATTAATTATTATTATTATTAGACTAGCACCAACATCAAAAATATTCACAAAAAGTAGGGTACCAACATCAAAAATATTCCCTGTATATGTACCAATTTACAAGACTTTAGGTCACATGCAGGGAATGAGTTTGCAAAGTTGGCAACTTTAGTTGAGGTGTGTTACAGCACCACCAAGAGGCAAGTCATTGGCTGGGCAAAGATTTTTAATACTTCATACAGCAGGAATACATTATTGATACAACACTGCTAAAAAAATAAGGGAACATGTAATCATCACAGTATAGCACCAAGTCAATTAAACTTCAGTGATATCAATCTGTCCAGTTAGGAAGCATAAGCGATTGTCAATCAATGTCACTTGTTTTGGTGCAAACGAAAGTGACAACATTCAGTTACAGAAAATTTATTAAAGTGGTGCTTTTAGTCTATAAATCACTGAATGGTTTAGGCCCCAAGCAGGGCCCGGAGCAGGGCCCTAACAGTATAAACCGAGCATGGCTCTTTGATCCATGAACTCAGGTCCGCTAGAAGAGCTTAGAGTCCAAACAGAACATGGCGAAGCTGCGTTTAGCAGTTAAGCTGCACACAACTGGAACTACCAGAAGATCTTAAATGTGCCCCAAATGTATAAATGTTTTAATCCAGGTTAAAATCACTTCTTCACTTCTCTTTTCACACGCCTATGACTGAGTGCTTAAACTTAACCACACTGTTTAGCCTTAAAGCTCTTAAAGTTTCCTCATTGAATCTATCACAGAATCTACCAGTTATGTTTCTTATTATGTTTTTATAATATTAGCTTATTCAGTGTTTCATTATTATGATGTTTTATTGTTGTTTATTGTTCTAATTCTAGTAATTGTTGCCTCCTCCCCGCCTTATCCTTCCTGATTGATTCTTCTAGTATTTCATTTTGCTAGTGTCCTTGTCACTGCTGGTAGCATTGTGCGAGTAGGAAATGGAGGAGCATGGCCAGAGCCCTAAAAATATGACCTACAGCAGGTTACTAGAGTTCCTGTTTCTGATCAAACTGTCAGAGTCAGAATTCCATGAGGGTGTCATGAGGGCCCGAAGTCCTCTAGTAGGACCTGTGCTCACAGCCCAGCACCATGCAGCTCGATTGGCATTCGCCAGGGAACATCAGAATTGGCAGGTCTGCCATTAGCACCCTGTCTCCTCACAGATGAGAGTAGATTCACACTGAGCACATGTGAAAGAGTCTGGAGACGCTGTAGCGCCACAGCCTGTCCAGGAGCTCATTGATGCCCTGATCCAGGTCAGGGAGGAGAACCCCCCGAGACACCAATTTCCATCTCATCAGTAGCATGCCCAGAAGTTGTCGGGAATGCATACAGGGATATGGGGGCCATACACACTACTGAGTCACATTATGAATCGCCATGATTAAATTAATGCAGGTTTGAACAGCCTGCGATTTCAATTGTCTACTTCGATTTTCAGTGTGAGTTTGAATCCAGACCTGAGTCGGTTGGTGATTTTGGTTTCCAGTGACCATTGATACGCCATTTTGGGAGCAGTGTAGTGTGTTTGAATATATTTTCAATATTATGCAGTACATGTGGTGTTTCCATAGCTAATATCTTTTAAGAAATGTTATCAAATATTATCATGGTCATAGAATGATACCTAGCGTGTGGGGGTGTGCAGTCTGTAGTGGTAATAAAGGATTTTATGCATTTTGTACAGTGGGTGCAGCAATGATGAACTGCAACTATTATGCATGACAGATTTCTCTGAATTTTCTATCACGTACAGTGTTGTTGGAACATTTGCATTGTAGATACATTGTTGCATGACAGATTTCTCTGAATTTTCTATCACGTACAGTGTTGTTGGAACATTTACATTGTAGATACATTGTTGTAACATAGGTTAAATAATTTCCCCAGTCAGTGAGCACCAGACTAAGATTTCCCAAATTAATAAATACCTGACTGATGGCAAATTCTGAAGTCCTCAAACATTGTACAAAACACTACGTGTGAAGAGCAGTGTTACAGAGCTTGTAAATTATTTGATTATGTTAAAACCAATCATGTCAGGATGCTACGTCATTGTTAATACATCATAACAACATTAATAATATAATAGTATATAATTGAAGCCTAAAAGGCCTGCGGTTTCTTAATGCCACATCATTTAGCAGAGCACAATAATCAAACAACAGCTTGACATTTATAACATGCGTCCCCTCAGAAAAAGTCAAATTTCTAAAACTTCATTTTGAAGGCAAATTTGTTACATTATGAAAAATCATGTTCCTATGATTCAATTGCAAAAAGCAAACAGACAAAATTGCTTTTTCTTCTCAGACTCAATAATGCTAAGAGGTTGGAAGTAGCCAATGGGCAGCCTTAGACAGCTCTTTCATTTCCTTTGTCTCTTATATAAAAATAGATTCCACTTAAGCCAACAGAGGATAAGTGAGCCTTCAGACAGAGTTTGAAAAGATTATTAAATGTTACCTCACTGAGTGTCTTTCAAGGTCTGTATCTTAAAATATTTTTATGAAATTAGACCTTCATCAGACAACAGGTTGCTGCTGAAAAGCTTCAACTTAAGTTTTGGGGTAACAAAAATTATTCTGGTATTTTTTCTACCTGCTAAATGCACTCTCCTGGTGTCCCAGGTCTGAAATACCCTTTTTTTGAAGGAGACGGTGAAAACAAATGTTTGCTCCTCCAGGTCTGTAGAAAACTAGCCCTACTGTCAAGCCTTAATGGAAAATATACTACAAGCCATACAGACCCAAAGTACAACTTATGGGTTTTTTCTAATCAAATTGGGACATATTTGCCATCACATTTTTGTATTCAGACAGATTCACTCATCCATTGCAACTTGCAATTAGTGCATTGGCCTTAAGATGTTTATTTCCCTGAAAGTCAAGACTTGGTTTCAGCTTCTGAATGAGTTTAACAAAGACAAAGCCAGATCAACTAAGCGAAGCCCATCAGACATCCCAGAACGCAAGTCAAACTTTCTTAGTTTTATCCTAAACTTTAATTTAGCGGATGCTCTCATCCAAATTGAACAGTGTCATACATGCCATGTGCAAGAATCATATTATACAACCCTGCCATTGAAAATATAACGTAAATAGTGATAATTACCTTCCGGATGGAGGCCAGTCCGTTCATGACCAGGCAGTCCTCTTTGTCCTCGTCTAGATCGTCCAGGTCCAGCATGGGCGAGCAAAAGTGATCCAGGAAGAAGCACTTGGCCCCTGTGTTCCGCGGATCAAAAGGGTCCACAATGATAGGCTCTGTACCTTTTATTTCACACCGGCAGAAAGGGCAACCCTGTCCGTCTGACTCCTGGATCGAGACCAGACAGTTTTAGTACAATTGCAGTCACACAATAAAATTAATTGTCAAGAGATAATAATTTCTCTCTCTTTAGGAATCTCATTTAATTTCAATTGCCCTAAAACTAATTCCACATCTGCAAACTAACCCCTAACCCTAATTGTAAGCTAACTCCTAACTTTCATATTAAACCAAACCCTTGAAAAAATACTTTTTTTTGCACGGACAGACAACATTTCTCCACTACCCTTGGTAAGTCCCATTACCCTTTTAAGGATTTTCCCCGCCAGGTTAATAAAAGTTGAACTCGCACAACTGTCCTATTCACAATACCTGATGCACTATATTGGAAAACACAAGGAAACATTTCTGCTGAAGGATCTAACGTAAGAGAGGCAATTGCAGCCAGCTGGGACACACATGGATTCATTCAGGAAAACCTGTAGGCCTTCTTCTTTTCCCCCACAGAAAAGATCTGGAGCATAGCAAACCCATGCACACAAGCACATAAGCCATTCAGACAATCTTACAACCCTTCAAGCCCCGAATACAGATTACACAAGGCAGATGGCAAAAGGGACCCGGCACTGAAAAAATAAATAAATAAAAAGCCTCATCCTTCATGATGAGGTTTTCCTCTCTTTAAACTACCGAATCAAAGGGAGGCGATATTTACAAGAACAAAAGACAGAGTAGAGTACAGCATCCATCTGGTCAGGGGACTTGCGAAAGGCATCAAAGGCATTTCTGGAAACCTAATCCTAATTAGAGTGGGAGGCCACTCAGGCTCGCTGACACTACAGAAAAAAATTCCCCCATCCTTAAAAACAGGCCCCCTGTGCGCTTATCCACCCACGGACACATTTCGCGCAGGCATCCTCTGAGCCTTTGGCTGAAAACGAGAACCAGTGTTTCTGACTGTATTGCAAATGCAGATGACCCCAAAGCCAGTTGACGCTCAAGGTTTGTCATAGATTTGATACTAGTTTGATCAATCCAAAGAGATGATGACACCTTTTCCTACACAAAACGCAAGAAAACACCCAGATCTGATCGGAAAAGAGGAGGGTAAAACAAACTAATATAACATTTATGGGAACAGATGGGGAAAAAATATTTCATTAAGAATATTTCATAACTGGCAGATGATTTCCATTAGTTTCTAATTAGAAGTAGTTACACAAGATGAGTAAGATAATGTGATGAGGGAACCCCCCTGTTCCTGACTCAACTGGAACATATCTGGGGTTGTAATTATCATCCAAATGCAAGAACGGAGGTTCCCTCTGTGACTCACACAGCCCACACATGACGTCAGCGCAGAGACACGCACACAAAAAGTAACTGGGCCTGCTTGAGATGGAACCGAGGGAATCACTGGTGAAACAGTAGACATCAAAAATGAAAGGGACAGGCTTAGTCATAAAAGCGAACCCATAACCAACTTCACATCAGCCGCATAGGGAGCAGATTCAACTGAGGGGTTAGGACTGTGAAACTGAAACAGACCAAAACTAGACAATGTACCACTTCCATTACCAAGTTCATATTTTCATAGTCTGCACACCAGATACATTGCATGTCTGCTGCTGACATGTATCTACAGTTATCTGAGGACCAGTTCCTGTATGAAAGAGTTCTTAACATCATAAATAATAAACCTGAATCCACCAGTAATATAAAACTTCTAACAGCTCCCAAAAGGTGCTTCTTGTAGGTGAGTGTGAGTGTAAGTCCACAGTGAACAAAAATCCTAGATGCGCCCGGGAACCTTCAAGAGATTGTATAACAGTCCTGTAGATGTCCTCAGGATGTCCCCTGTTAGCTGACACTGGTGTCCTGGTATCAGTTTACATGGGAAAAGCATCACAAACGTCCCACAATTGGAGGAGTGCGATTGTGGCTCTGGCACCATCCCTAATGACTCATTAGGACAGCCATTACATACATACAAACATTGCCAGGCCAGCCAATCTGATGCAGACAGACGGTACAGAAAATGTTGCTTTCTCTGCAGACGTGCCACCAACTGAAAGGCCAAATGACATTCACTGTCGTAGGTATACGGTCAACTGTTAGGAAAACATTAATACTGGAAACAGAAATGCCTTGTTTGTACCATTCACTTAAGTAGACAAATAAGGCACAGGATGTTTAGTTTTTGATATACTTATAGATTAACAGGATCTGTCCATGTAATGGCGAACTGAGATTCAAACCAGAGTCATGTTCTCTGAAAAATGCTCATTACAATGCAGATAAATAAGAACCTTGGAATGTGTAGCCCATTTGGATATGCTAAATAATGCTGAACGTCTAGTGATGAATGGTGTGGGTCTGACATTTACATGGCGGCCCAGGCCAGAGGCATCAGTACTTCATGTCTCAGGCATGGCAAGTACAGATGGCATATCTTCGTTTGAGCATGCACCCATTTCAGGCTATTTCCCACACAGCAGGAAATGCTAACTGGTTGAGGTATTCAATGTTAAATTAAAATGACACATACAAAAAAGCCCCCTTCATATTATTGTAAACAATAATTCACTTTTTCTGTTGTTGCAGGGTGTAAATGATGATACGATATTCCCACTATACCATACGCACTGGATTACCAGCTGGCTCTCATGAGAAAATATATCAAATATGTTCTCTGTAACTCATGAAGTTCCCCCCACCCGCTGCAGAAAACAAAGAAAAAAGTCCAAATGAGGTCCTAAATATACCAAATTTATCTTATTGTTTTTATGCTTTAATCCATGAATCTTTTACTGTAAATGATCTGGTTCTGATTACCTGCCATGCAGTCAGGCAGGAGGTGCACATGAGGTGTCCACAAGGTTCGATCTTCACGTCTTTGTCATTCTCTGCACAGATTTTACACAGCTGAAAGGTGGAGCCCATCTCGCAGTAGAGCTCATACTGCTCCTGTAGGACCACAGACGCTGGGGTCAGTTAAAATGGAGCACACACAAACACACACACGTACCTACACAGGGTCACACACACTCACTGACCTGCGTGACTTTAATGTGATCATGGGGAGTGGGTTCACACAAGCCTGTGAGGTCAGGGTTGTAGCTGCGTCCGTCGGGAAACAGATAACTGAGGGGAGGGAGAAACATTAAATACGATGGGATCTTTCACAGATGGACGATGACAAAAAAAACAAGGAATGACACAGAAATGTAAATTCATCATGTCCACTGTTAAACACAAACGCATGACATGGCATGGCATTGGGAATTAGGAAACATAGGGCACATTTGTTACAGAATGCACATTTTGGGGAAAATTTTTTGTTTTAAAAAATATTTTAAATGTTATGTTTTAATAATAATATGCACTCCGTGTTTGTTGTCACTCTGAACATGATCATCTTTCAAATCCCTGAAGTTACTTGTCTGTACAGTATAATGCCTGTGTTACTATTTTCTAGTTGATTTTTCATTGCCTGTTCATCCTGGCACTATACTCCTGTACCGCCTGCCAGGAAGATGCATGGTGAATAGTTGGCGGCTTGGGTGGCTGGCATCATAATTACCTTCACTCCTTCAACACGTAGTAGTGTACATCTCTTGAAAGGCAGGCAGTGTGCCCTCAATCGGCTGAGTGTACCACCCCCTGAAGAGCCCCATAATCACCTTGAACTACAGTACCCAATGTAACCCCAAAAATACCGCAAAATGTTACTCAAAAGTATACAAATTAAAATAACACAAAGTAAAGCAAACAATTCACAACAGAACCTAAAACTACCAGAAAGTACTCAGAACGTGTACACACATTAAAGGAATACAAAACGACACAAATACACTCAAAACAGATTGGGCAGAAAAAACGGTAATAGCGAAAACTAAAGACCAAAATATTCATGTAAATATACAGCTCTGGAAAAAATTATGAAACCACTCTTGATTTTTCTTAAATCAGCATCTCTACATGTATGGCAGCCGTTCCATTGAAGTGTCTGTTAAATTCCAACACAGGCACAGCTCATTTTACTTAATGAAGTACTGATTAGGTGGTTACCTGAACTAGATCTAATTTAACGAGGAAAAGTATAAAAAAATCTTTTTGCAATAGGACCAGCTGGATGGCAAAAGCAGAGCAAGTACCACATGAAAGCTGTGATAAAAAATCTGGGTTATTCCACTAAATATTGATTTCTGAACACTGCCTAAGTTAAAATATTTGTATTTTGTTGTTGAAAAATGAAAATGAATTTGTTTTCTTTGCATTATTTCAGGTCTGAAAGTAATGCATCTTTTTTTCATTATTTTGACCAGTTGTTATTTTCTACAAATAAATACTTTAAATGACAATATTATTATTATTTTGGGAGTAATGTTGTCAGTAGTTCATAGAAAGCATGAAAAATATTAATTTTACACACACCTATGAATAGTAAAACCAGAGAAACTAATCATTTTGCAGTGGTCTCTTAATTTTTTCCAGAGCTGTCTATGGTATTACATGATAATGGGAAATTGCAGTAAAGATCTCTTAATGTAAACATGAGTTAGGCCAATTGAAACCATATTGTCTTCAGATAATACACACATACATTTCCTGATTTTTATCATGTCCAGTGCCAACCTTAAGTGAACCTGCAGGAATCTAGCCAACTAAAAGGAGCCTGGATGGTGCAGGTACAATTCACAAGCCCTCCACGAGGCAGTCTTCAGTCTTCTGAAGTCCAAAATCAGGTCCTTGGTTTTATAAATTTTGTCAGATAGGTTGTGTTCATTTACCACACCTCTAGGGCTTGAAACCTTTTGTGTGATGGCTTCCCCAAGACAACAGACAAGTAGTTGAACCAAGGCTGCCTCGTGATGTTGCCACTTCGTAGATAATTTGTTTTCTGCAATTTGTCAAACCGAGACAGCTCTCTAATGACAGCACTATAATGATTGTAATTGCAATGCACTTCAAATTAAGTGCTCCCTCAAAATGGAGTCCCTATGATCCGAATGCCTCTTTCACCATGCAGACATTGAGCTGTGCACCTAATGTGCCTTCATGCATAAGTGTATATTAGGCTGCCTCCATTAAAACATTTGCAGAAGAAGAGGGGCCACCTTTGCTCTTTTCCCAATTGTGCTCTGATCTGAAAACACTCCAGTGTGTAGAGAGAGGTCAAAAAATACAGAGGCACTCAGCCCTTGTCACCAGAGCAGAGCAGTCAAGACAGAGAGGAACTAAGAAAGTGAGTCAATGGCTGCATCCCCAAAATACTCTTCTCGCTCAATTGACATCTGTATGACCGGACCCAAATCCCATGCCACGCTTTCCTCTTTGCTCTAACCAATCACTTACAGTTCTGAAAAGTGGAACTGAAAAGTAAGGTTTTGTTTGTCAGGGTAAATAAAAAAACATAATAAAAAAAAGGAACTTAACTGCAGTTCAACTGTCCTCACAGGTCACATGTGTAACCAAACTACTCCAGGATCTCAACATCTGGCTTCTTTAACTGTGGGATCATCTGAGATCAGCCACTCATACGGATAATGAAACTATTGGTTTGTACAACCGAACAATTTATTATAAAATATATATTTTTCCAGGCATTGTGTGCTGTAAGGGATATGAAAGATGTGAAATATGACGAAGAGAAATTAGGTTGAAAAAGCATTACATTGTATCCACACTGCAGCAGTACATTCGCCGCTGGACTAGCCAAACACACAAACTGTCAGAAAAGGTCTAGGGGAAGCTTATCTAAGCACTCGTTGTCCTCACTGGGTCCTTGACCTAACCGCGGTCCAGCGTCATAACCAATTACAGTGGGCAAATGTTGGCCGCTGGCAAACTAGGGAAGTGTGCCGTTCACAGATGAATCTTGGTATCAAATGTACTGGGAAGTGTCTTGCAGGACGTTGCATTTGTATTTTTGTTAAGTACACACTGTGTATTCACGAGTAATATAGGCCTAACACAGTACATGGTACTAATTACTCACAGGATAAGAAAATACTATATATATTATAAAATGTATGATTTCTGGGTGTACATCATTTATGTGTTCAAAAAGTATGAAACAGCATAAAAATGTTTGTATGTTGCAAAATCTGAATTGTCAATTATGTGTGAACATAACCAACAATTTCAAAATATGATGTCATAATTAAATGCTACATCTGTCACATGTTGGTTTGGTGGTCATTTTCTGAAGGAATGTGGGCATCAGCCATGACGTCAAAAACGAAGAAATTGATCAAAAAAAGGTGGTTGGACAACGGAATAAGGTTCCACCAATACGACGTTGATGCAGAAGTTTAGCAACCTTTCTACTGGACCAGAGCAGAGACTGTGGAGGGAAGGGAAAGTGGACGGAAACAAACTGACCCCCTCTTGAGGCCCATCTCTTCAGGTGTACACATGAAATCACACGGCATATATGTTAGCATATTGGTAAACCAACATCCAATTGAATTTCTGGTAGACACAGGAGCTGAAGTGACCGTGCTGCCTACTTCCTATGCACAACGTATATTGCCCCAGTACACTGGCAAGAAGATGAGGGCTACAGGAGTTCGAGGGGGGGAAACAGAAATGAAACAAACAACACCTTTGACTATCTCTATTGGTCTTATGACAATCGAAACAACATTGTGGTTTGAATCTTTTGATCAACCCATATTAGGTCTTGACGTCATTATGAAATTGGACTCCACATTGGAGATACAAGAGGGAAAAGTCACCTGGAACCTCAGAAAAGTGGAACATTCAAACATGTCTGCTCACCCTACTTGGACTAACTCAATGAATGAGTGTGGTAATTTGGTCATGGACCCCGTGCGCCTAACAGGTGAATCACCGCCATGTACTAAACAATATCCTGTCAGTAAAGAGGCCATGGCTGCAACGAAAGGTAGTCATTGGAGTATTACATGATAATGGGATTGTCTTCTGATAATCCTGTTTGGCCCGTCCATAAAGCATCGGGTACATGGCGTGTAACTGTGGACAATAGGAATGCCAGTTAGATGATTTCCAAATTGACCCCTCTGGTAGCAGACACGTCTACCATTTTTGCCTCATTGAAGCCGACACACTCAGTGTTTTCAGTCATTGACATGGCTAATAGTTATTGGTCTGTGCCCCTAGATCCTGAAGTGAGAACATGGCTTGCATTCACAGTGGATGGTCAGCAGTACCAATGGACCCGTCTTCCGCAGACACTACACAATAGCCCCTCCATCTACCACCAGGTATTGCGTCTCCAGGATTTGCCTCCAATGTCTTCAGTTGGATGACATCTTATTGGCTTCGGAAGACGAGATAACTCATAGGCAAGACCTACGAATTCTGTTTGACCTCCTCAGTGAAAAAGGGCACAAAGCCAGCCCTGACAAGCACAGCTCATGGAGTCCCAAGTTGTATACTTGGGCCAACTGATTTCTCAGGGGAAATCAGGGGAAAAGGGAAATAACACAGAGCCGCACAACAGCCGTACAGACTGTCAAAGAACCCACCACCATAAGAGAACTGCCTTCCTTTATGGGACTGTGTAACTACAACAGGTATTGGGTGGATTCATTTGCTGAAATAGCGCAACCGCTCAATGATCTCTTGAAGTGTGACCCACAGTCTAGAGACACTGTCCAGTTCACTGACCCACGCATTCATTGCATAAAAGAAGGCACTATCAACGGTTCCTGCACTGGAAATTCCTGATACAGGGCAGCCGTTCACGCTTTTCGTGGCTGAGAAGGATGGCTACATGACATCGGTTCTCTCTCAGGACCTTTGCGACCATCTGAAACCAGTGGGTTATTATTCAAAGAAATTGGATGATGTGGCCCTGGGATGGGGGCCCTATCTGAGAGCACCTGATCAAGTGTCAATGGTGGCACCTGATCAAGTGTCCACATGCCGTGCATACTCTCCTCACGATGAATCGTGCAGCTCAGGTTACTGCCGCCAGGTGGAACAAGTGGTCCACTGTCCTAGAGGCACCCAACATTGTTATTCAGCGTGGCATGCCCACAAACCCTGTCACCCTAACACATTGTTGCTTCCTTCAGATCCCACATTGCTGGATCATGATTGCACGGAGCTGGTTTTGGATCAGCTTGCTAACGAGTTTTGTCTAATAAATGGGCTCCAGCCATTGGTTATAGTGGGGCTGACCCCACTGAAGTCTGTTACCAGGATGTCTCTAGTCCAGGGTGCACTACTATTCAGACCTATATTGATAGTTTATGTGTGGAGGTAGAGTCATGGAGGGGTGCCTAAATGCCTCCATTTAATACTACAAGCATTTCATTTTTGGGACTACCTCCACGTTTACTGGTCACAAGACCTCCTGATGGGTTGTTATGCATTACAAGGACACCATCTGCTGCGTTACATTGACAGGGGATGTCCATGTTTGTCACAGTGGGCTGGAGACAGTGTAGTCAGATTCCTGACCTTTGTGAGTTCTCTTTATGTACCATGTCTGTCAATCTGACTCTCAGTAATGGGTCCATTGCAGCCTTCCATGCCAACGCTCTGGGTAATATTGGGTCTACCGGAATGGTTGCACCAAATGCCTATGCTATGTTACCTCCTTTCTGGATGGGTTCATGCTATATGGGATACGTGGTCCCTCATATTAGACAGTGTGGAACCTCCATTTACTAGGTTACACAGACGGAGTATCTCTGAGTCTGAGCTAATCTTTGCCATAGTGTTTCCCTTCTATGGTACGCCCAAATTGGTGTGGGAAGTGATCAACATGGCCTGTTCCTTAGAGGCTTTAGTCAATTTGACTGCTGATGGCTTTACGGCTAAGTCAGCTGAAATGGTGGCTAGGCGTCCTGTGGCGATGTAGAATCGTGTGACTCTAGATTACTTGTTGGCAGCGCAGGGGGGTAAATGTGCTGTTGTAGGTACTGAATGTTGTACGTATATTCCTGACGAGTCTGACGGTGTTCTGGATTTGGCTGGTAAGATCCGAGAAGAGGGTGCTACATTTCGCAATTACAGCATCTATGATTTGGGGCTTCTGACTTGGTTGTCCTCTGTGTTTGGAAAATGGGGTGGTTTCTTGTTTAAACTCATTGCTCCAAGCGTTGCATGTGTGATGATCTTTTGCCTCCTTGTACAGTTGTTCTGTTGCTGTGTCCATCGGTGTCCTGCTGCTCGTGTCCGTTGTACTGTTGTGTCTGGACTGCGTCCCCATTCACATTAACTGTGCCCAAATGATGATTGTAGGTGGTATTCACTAGGGGGTTGTCAGTTGCAGGACTGCCACCTTTCTGGTGTCATTCTTTCTGTATGTGGTCTGTGCATTCGCCGAGGTTGCATGTGTTGTGACTGTCCCGTGCTCCTCTGCGTGACTACACTGTTCTCGACTGCTTCCATCCTGATCTGTTTGATTTTTTGTGTAACTTTTATCTTGGTATATGTTTCTTGTGCCTTTCCTGCACATTCGATGTGGGTTATGTTAATTTTCTTGATTGTGTTATCAATATGTCTTGTTTTTCCATATTGACCAGGGGGGAGTATGGAATCTGAGCATTATATTCACACAGTATTATAACGATATGAATGTATGTTTCACTGGAATTGAATGTGCCTAGATAATGAGAACAACAGAGACAACTGTGTTTATATTATCACTCCCTCGGGAATGAGGAGTGTTTACATTGACCATCTGGAATGCGGGTTAACTTCTAGAAACATAATCTGTGTTAGGTAGAAACACTCTTAATGTATAGACTAGCTGGCAACTATCTTCACAGTGAGAATACAATGGAACGTTCACTGAACGACATATGTGCTGCAATTTTCCAATAAACTTGAACAAACTTCTCCCTCGATTTAACACGGGTTTTACATTATTTGACGACTCTACGTAACCGCTGATTTCTAACTATGGTCAACACCACCCACGCTACAAGAGGGATTTAGTATTTTATAATTAGGCACAGTGAAATGAAGTCACTGAGGGAAAAGTGAATTTATTGGTACTAGTAACCATCACTTAGATAAAACTGGTCATCTTGGGATTCACAAAGGAGAACACAGATTCTCCTGACCTGGCTGATAGCAGCTAGAATGGAGACAACTCAAGCTTTGACATCATAATTTGCACTTGAACTATGAAGGACAACACCTTGGAATAGACATCTGACTTTGATGTTCTGTTACATTAGTCTGCCAATGGAAATGGTTAATAACTGACTGTCTGATGTTTGGAGGAGCAGAACATTTGTGCTGACTTTGGAAGTACATCTTATTGGAACCACGAGAGGACATTTCAGTGAATCAAGCAATTGGCAAAAGGACTTTGTACCAGTAACAAACTGAAGGATGTATTCAGTGATTGGTGTTTACACAGCCACGTGTGGAGGTGTCACCTGAAATCACATCCTTTGACCAGTTTTTTAACATAAAAGGTTTTGCTGTACTCTGTTATAGTTTTGTGTGATGAAAATGTGTATTCTTGAAGTTAAAACGAAAGTAATGTTCCAGAAGCATGTAAAATAAGGATCCAGACATTTCAGATTTGTTCCGTTCTCTAAATATTAGGGTAATGATATCAACAAGGCCATGTACTGTTTTGTTGCAGTCTGCATCCTAATGAGTAAATTGTTCAAGGATTGATATCAAGGGTTGATATGGTATCAAGGATGGAATGTTATGGAAATGTCTCGAACTGATGCATTCTTACTGATTAAAGGACTGAGTCCCCATGTTTAGATTAGAAAAGGAATGTGAGAGAGGGGGATCTGTTGTTTGTTTATGGACAGTTTCAGAAATCCATTGGTTTATCCATTAATCTGTCTATCAGTTTAAACCATCAGTTAATCTGTTCCCTGACCAGATGCTGTGTTCCTTAGAGTTAAAAAGGTTACCCACAAGTTTCTTTGTTTAAGGTGGGGGAGAACAGCCTGCCCCTTGGTTAAAACCAATGTATTGATAGAATGTATTTTATTGACATAGGACAACTTTGCAACATCTTACCCTTTTAACTGTAATAAATTCCGACTGTTCATGTGGTTACGGGAGAGACATCTCGTGTTGATTATCCTGTAAGCTTTTGACACGTCTCAATTTGCAAATAAACTGTTAAGTGTGCCAAGATAATTTTGTCTCTGTACTTACTGCTTTAGGTGTCCATTGATGGAATTACCATCACAAATGGCGCAATCATAAAACAAAATATGTTTTTTTACTGACACCCTATTCAAAAGTCTGCAAACCCTTGGTTTTTGAAACTGTGTATTGCCCCCTTTAGCATCAATGACAGTATGCAGTCAATTGTAATTGTCGTCTATGAGGCCCTGAATTCTTAAGGTCATTGCTGTGCTGGGATGTCCAAGAGCGTCCCATGCACTGCATTCGTGCAAAAGAATTCAAGTTGTCTGCCAGTATTTTCTGATAACATGGTGAATTCATCGGGCCATACATTTTTACAAAATTTCCCATGCCTTTAGGGCTCACACCCCCCCAAAACACCAGTGAGCCTCCACCGTGCTTCACAGTGGGGATGACATTTGGTTCACAATAGGTATTGTTGATCCTTCTCCAAACATCGCGCTTATGGTTGTTACAATAAAGCTCTATTTTGGTCTCGTCAGGCCAAATTGCAATGTGCCAGAAGCTGGGAGGCGTGTCAAGGTGTTGTTGGGCATATTGTAACCAGGCTATTTTGTGGCACTGGATATGCAGTAAAGGCTCCTTTCTGGCAATTCAACCATGTAGCTCATTTCTGATCAAGTATCGTCGTAGTGTGCTCCTTGAAACAACCATACCGTTTTCCATTTTTCAGAGCAGCATGTATTTCGCCTGAGGTTACCTAGTGGTTTCTCTTTGTGTCCCGAAAAATAATTATGTCAGTTTTGGTTGAAATCTTTCTTGGTCTACCTGATCAGCCTGGTATCAAGAGATCCCCAAATGTTCCACTTCTTAATAAGTGATTGAACAGAACTGAGTGGCATTTGCAACGCTTTCAATAACTTTTTATATCCTTCTCCATCTTTATAAAGTTCCATTACCTTGTTATGCAGGTCTTTTGACAGTTCTTTTCTGCTCCCCCATGGCTCAGTATCTAGCCTGTTCAGTGCATCCACAGGAGAGCTAACACTCATTGACTATTTATACACGGACACTAATTGCAATTAAAAAAGCCACATGTGTGGGAATTTCACCTTCATTTGCCATTTCACCTGTGTCTGTCTGTCACCTTGTGTGTCTGTAACAAGGCCACACATTCAAGGGTATGGAAACCTTTGATCAGGGCATTTGGGTGATTTCTGTTATCATTATGATTTAAAACGGAGCCAAAAAAACGATGTGATAATAAATGGCTTCATATGATCAAACAGTTTTGAGTCTGGTAACCAAAATACAGCAAAATTGCAAAATTATCTATTTCTCCGGTTTTACTATTCATAGGTATTTGTTTGAGTAAAATTTACATTTTTGTTTTATTTTATAAACTACTGACAACATTACTTCAAAATTTCAAAACAAAATATTGTATTTTATATTGTTACAGCTGGTAAAAGTAACCAGAATAACGGTTTTCAAACATCAAATAATGCAAAGAAAACTCATTTATATTATTTTTTATACATCAAAATACTAATGTTTAAACTTAGGAATAGAAATCAATATTTGATGGAATAACCCAGATTTTTTATCACAGCTTTGATGCGTCTTGGCATGCTCTCCGCCAGTATGTCACATTGCTGTTGGGTGACTTTATGCCACCCCTACCAAAAAATTATATTAGCTCTGCTTTGTTTGATGGCTTGTGACCGTCTATTTTCCTCATGATCAAATTCCAGAGGTTTTCATTGGGGTTCAGGTCTGGAGATTGGGCTGGCCATGACAGGGTTGCGATCTGGTGGTCCTCCAACCACACCTTGATTGACCTGGCTGTGGCATGGAGCATTGTCCTGCAGGAAAAAAACTATTCTCAAGATTTGGGGAACATTGTCAGAGCAGAAGGAAGCAGGTGTTCTTCCAGAATTATCTTCAACTTGGCTTGATTCATGCGTCCTTCACAATGACAACTCTGCCCGATTCCAGCATTGCTGAAGCAACACCAGATCATCACAGATCCTACACCAAATTTCCCTGTCTAACCACTGAAGATCAGGTGTTGGGCAAAGCTGAAAATTTGACTCATCAGAGAGGATGACCTTACTTCATTCCTCTACAGTCCTATTGCAAACTTCAGCCAGGCTCTTCTTTGCTTCTCATTGATGAAGGGATATTTTATAGCTTTGCACAACTTCAGCCCTGCTCCTAGGAGCCTGTTTCCAACTGCCCTCGCTGTGCACTTCACCCCAGCTGCTGTTTGCCATTCTTTTTGTGGGTAACTTGATGTCATCCAACGGTTGTTGACACTGACATTCGAATGAGTTGACAGTCATCTCGGTCAGTGGACAGTCATTTTTGCCCTCTGCCAGTTTGTAGCTTTGTTGTCCCCAATATCTGTTGCTTGACATTGTTCAATTATGAACTGCGTCTTTGAAATTTTCAGGATGGAAACAACCTGACGCTCACTGTATCTCTCTGCCAGAAAAGCCAGAATTGAACCCTTATTTTCTTCACTCAAAGCTTTTCTCCGCAACTCTTCTGTCATGCTGAATAGTAATTTTTTATTCAATTTAACTTTCAGGTAATACTCGCACAGTTTTTGCCTATTGCAAGAGGATAGTGATTACCACAGTAGTGTTTTTTCCTCATTAAATTAGATCTGGTTTAGGTAATCACCTAATCAGTAGCTCCTTAAGTAAAATGTGTGCCTGTGTTGGAATTTAACAGACACTGGAATGCAGAAATGCTGATTTAAGAAAAATTAGGAGCATTTTCTTAATTTTTTCCAGAGCGGTATATTCAAGTTACAGATAAATAATGAATACAGGCTTCAAATGCAGTCTCACAGTTTTAATTTGAAGGTATTCACAGGAAAATTGGAGGAAGGGTTTAGGAATAACTGCTTAATATACAGCTCCCCCTTTTTCAAGGGACCAAAAAAATTTGACAATAAAGCTGTTTCATGGACAGGTGTGGACTATTCCTTCATTATTTCTTCATCAGTGAAGCAGGAAAAAGTCCTGGAGTTCATTCCAGGTGTGGCATTCACATTTGGAAGCTGTTGCTGTGAACCCACAACATGTGGTCCAAGGAGTTCTCAATCTAAGTGAAACAGGCCATCCATAGGCTGCAAAAAAAATCCATCAGAGAGATAGCAGGAAAATCATGAGTGGTCAAATCAACAGTTTGGTACATTCTGAGAAAGAAATGCAATGGTAAGTTCTGCAACCCAATAAAGGGTTCAACATCCACGAAAGACAGCAGCGGTGGATGATCATAGGGTCCATTCCATGGTAAAAATAAAACCCATTCACCACATCCAGCCAAGTGAAGGACACTCCAAAAGGTAGGTACATCCTTATCCAAGTTTACATTAAAGAGAAGTTTTTCATAAGAGCAAATACAGAGGCTTCCACACAAGGTGTAAACCATTCATAAGCCTTAAGAAGAGAATGGCCAGATGAAACTAAGTTTAACCTGTACCAGATTGATGGGAAGAAAAAAGCATGGAGAAAAAAGCATCAGCTAATGATCCGAAGCATAGCAGATCATCCATAAAACATGGTGGAGGAAGTGTGCTGGCATGGGCATGAATGGCTTCCAATGGCACTGGGTCACCAGTGTTTATTGATGATGTGACAGAAGACAGAAGCTGCCGGATGAGTTCTGAATAATATAGGGATATACTGTCTGCTCAGATTCAGCAAAATCAGCTAAATTAGTTGGACTGCACTTTAGAGATGGACAATGACCCAAAACCAATTTGCAAAGAAATGTAATATTCTGCAATGAGTCAATCACCTGGATCTCAACCCGATCAAGTAAGCATTTCACTTGCTGAAGACAAACCTTAAGGCAGAAAGACCCACAAACAAACAACTGAAGACAGCTGCAGTAAAAACCTGGCAAGCATCACAAAGGAGGAAACCTAACATTTGGTGATGTCCATGCATTCCAGACTTCAAGCAGTCATTGCCTGCAAAACATTCTCGACAAAGTTTTTAAATTGAAAATTGTATTCATGATTATGTTGATTTGTCCAATTTCATTTCATCCCCTGAAATAAGGGGACTGTGTATGAAAATGGCTGCAATTCCTAAAGATGTCATGCGATATTGTTGTTCAACCCCTTGAATTAAAGCTGAAAGTCTGCACTTCAATTAAATCTCAGTTGATTCATTTCAAAACCATTGTGGTGGCATACAGAGCCTACAGAAATTGGGTCAGTGTCCAAATATTTCCAAACCTAAATGCAAGTGTTTTCTTATTCAAATATCTGGAAAAATAACTTAATTAAAATGAGCTGAAATTAGAAGCCTTATCAGAAGCAATATTTTTATCTAATTTATGACAGGAAAGAAATGTCAACAGTTATGACAGGAACAGAAATGTCAATACAGTCAATTATTTTATATGAACAACACTATCAGTATCGGCCAATAATTGTCTTATCTGTGCATCCGTTATTGTGCTGTGGGTCATTGTCTTGCTGAAAGATGAATATTTGTCTGAGGTCCTGTACATTCTGTATCCGGTTATCTTCAAGGACCTCTCTATATTTTGCGTCTGTCATCCTTCTCTCAATCCTGACCAGCCTTCCAGTCTCTGTCACAAAGAAACATCCCTATAACATGATGCTCCCACCACCATGCTATGGTATCACCCAGGTGATGATTGGTATTTTCTTTTGCCAGTTGCAGCGCGTGGCATTCAGGCCGAATAGATAAATATTTAGCTCATCGGAAAAGAGAATGTTTTTCCTCATGCTCTGAGAATATTTCAGGCAGCTTGTCATATGTCTTTTAATCAAGAGTGGCTCATGATTGATGGAGTGTTGGAAATATGGTGGTCCGTCTAAAATATTTTCTCATCTCTGCAGAGAATCTCTGAAGCTCTATTATGTCCTTGGCCAGACGCTTATGTAGAGGAGAGTTCCTTAAGACTTCATGGCTTGGTTCTTGGTGATATGCACTGTGAATGTGGAAACTTATGGAGAAAGGTGGGAGCCTTTCAAAATCAATTGAAATTGCAACAGGTGGACAATCAAATTCTAGAGACATCAAGGATGATCCAAGGACACTGAATGCATTCGAATGTAACTAAATTTGAAGATTCATGGTAAAGGGTCTAAATAGTTATTGTAGATTTTATTGGCAAAACAAATCTAAAAACATGTCTTTCCTTGTTCATTATGGGGTAATATGTATAGACAGCAATATTTTTATAAACTGAACTGAAATGATGTATATAAAAACAAAATGTGGACAAAGCGAATATATATATATTATTAGAATCTGCATTTAAATGTTTCAGGCCTCTTGGAATATAGGATAATGAGCACCAAACAATATCCTATTGAATAAAATCAATGTCAATGTTTTTAAAAATTAGTTTTTACTTACAAGCCTTCCCTGCAGCCGTCGATCAGAGCCTGGAAGAGGGGCTTGTTGTGGGGTATGGTCTGCAGGATGTTTCCGTCGTTGGTCACATAGCCGATGGCCCATTGGCCGAGTCGTGTGCAGCTTAATCTAAAGATATAGCTACAAAAAGATAGGGAAAAAATGGATTTGAGACAAACCTAGACCGGTCCTTTTTCTGTCCTTAACAGAATAAAAAAACATCTGGACATACCTTTTAATGAGCCAAAACAAAAGAATTAGGCCCACAGTGGGGCCATTGTTACAATGGCTGTACACACATTAACCATCACCTAAATGTGTAGTTGTACCACAGAAAGTATTAAATGGCAGCACATTGGAATCATTACACTCTTTATGTACACTATTCTGAAATCCAGTATATTCGTTCTATACGGGGAGGGAGGGGGTTTACACATACATTAAAAGTCAAAAGATTGAACACACGCATTCAAGGGCATTTCTATCATTCAAGATTTCATTCAAGGGTATTTATATTTTTTCAAATGTCCATGTTTTACAATTAATGTGAAGACATCATTCTTCATGTAGTAAAACAGATCAAAATACATTTCCCACATATTGGAGAATTTTTAAAGTAGCTCCCTTTGTCATGATGACAAACTAGGCTGCTAGTATTGGCTAGGGCTAGACTTCAGAATCTGAACTAAGTAAATTTGCCATTCAACTGTATTAGATGAGCATTTTGGTAGAAGAATGAATGAACCTATCAAGAGTTTTACATGCCATGGGTGGGCTGTTTGGAGGGGGGGGGGGGGGGAATTATGATTTACTCCTAGAAGGCTCAAAGATACATGAGCGAATAGTTAACTGTCCACATGTGTGGACGATACTGAGCAGACTGACATTGAAAGCAGCTACAGTAGACATTATGAAAGATTATTTTGGCAAATTTGTCAATATCTAGATGATAGTTTAAAATGTTTGTTATCTGGTAAGGGTCAGAGCTTTTTGTCTTCAAAGTTCCCTTGCTGCTGTCTATGAAAATGATAGACTGAGCACAACAGTGTTGCATTCAAACTTTGCATGTTGAACTTGATAAAAGATGTTTGCAATAGGAAGTGAAACATTTGAAAATGTGTTTTCTATTGTCATGACTGGTGCGTACTTACAGACTAATTACTTCCAGTAAATAAAATGGATTTATTTTTAAATGTTCTGTTCATTTAGTCATCTTTGCTGTAGGCCTGGTATGACAGTCTTCTAAAATGTGCGTAGCTTACATGGAGAGTATACTGTCACTGTTGTGGTTATGTCGGCATAGCTGTACTACAGCTTGGTAAGTGTGCTGTGTGGGTGTTATAGTCATCACAACATTCTAAGTTGATAAGATACTGTTGTCTTGCTGCCCAAAGTAAAGGCAGGAGTATGTAAGCAAAGGTAAATGGCCTGTACTCCCACTCATCATTCACTGAGTGTGCCTATCCTGGTATACCATATATATATTGTCCCACTCCACAAACAATTTTTCCATGCTTGCCCCATATTCGCTCCACTTTTTTAAAGAATTGAACTAACATCAACTCCACTCCTGTAATTATTTAGGCTACCACTGGATTCAGAAGTAGGTTATCTGAAAAGAAGCACTCAAGATGTTAACAGGTCAAAGCTATGTTGAAATACCGAAGGTTAATGAAGCAAGCATTTTAAACCGCTTTGCACTTTAACCAACTGCAGCTCTACTGCACTCTGGCTCAGACCTGATTTATTATAAGAATGACACACTAAAGCCTTGACTCTCTTGCTTTAGAGCTAGATTATTTCAGGCGCATAAAGTGAGTGAGTGATGTGACTCATCTGGGTTATTCAGTTCAATACAGTTTTTTCCCCACAGAAGGCTTACATCCAATTGCAACAATTTGCCACTGCATATACACATGCTAAAGAGATTGGCAGAATAAAAACCAAGCACTCCTGTTTAGTGGGCCAGGACATTGACTGAACATACAGTACACATATGCTAATCAAAATCCAGACCGGCTAGTTGAAGACATGTCAAAAACACATGTAGATCATCTTAATAAAGGCTAAGAACCATATAGCCCATATTGTCCTAAAATGAACTGAGTCTGTTTTAGCCAGTATGCAATCAATGAATACTACCTTATAACGTATTTAATGTGATGGAGCATGTGATATCAGCCAGAAGCATTCAGACCATCAAAGGTAAATGTTTATGTATCTGACATCAACATACAGACATTTGTAATTGCTGTGCACCAGAATAATCAACGCAATGGAGAAGTTGTTCTTGTAGTTGTAGAATGTAGATCCAGACAGGGTGGGGAAGGGGGTGGGGGATTTCTTGAATTGTAATTACCCCCACAGGGAAGAGATAAGACAGACTCTTGTAACTTTCCACTTCGAATATAGAACCATTTTATACTCATTAGCAACTGATCTATACAAACTCTTCATTCACCATGTAAATAAATTGCATGTTTCATCATTATACTGTTCTGAATTATTATCAGGCTAATGTCCAACAGAGCATGCATCCTCAATAGGAGATGAAGATTTGGTAAAAAAAAATTTTTTTATTTGAAAACACCATTCCATCTCTAAGGGAACTAATTAGTAGCTAAACTATGTCATCATTTTGATGTCATCAGATTTCTTTTTAGACGTTGTATAACATTAACTAACTAGTTATTATTGATGGGAGTCAACCAAATTTTAATTACAGTAGCTAACATCAGCATTGCAAGCTATTCGTGACTAACTTTGACAACATTGCCCTCAATCTAGGTACATATTAAAAATGCTTGAAATGTCTCACTGAATGCAATTCCACCATATTGGCACGTTGCTATTAGCTTACCTGTTGACAAGAAGTGATGTGTTATCATGAGGTGCATCTCCTATGAGATGCAATCCCTGAAGGCTTCATCCTATATTTGGATTGGAACTGTTTTGGAAAGAATCTGCCAAATTCTTGAAATGTCCAACTGAATGCTCTTCTAGCTCTTTGTGTTGTTTCAGCATCCACTGTTTAACCTATATTCTGAATTTTCTGGTACTCCTTTTTCGCTTTCTCGTCTTCCTAAATCAGTGTTTGCAAATACTCGTCCTGGGGTCCCCAAGGGCTGCACATTTTTGTTTTAGCCGTAACATTCCCACATCTAATTCAAATGTTACTCTTCCACATACACACTTGATTGATGTAATCAACCTATCATCAACCAAGTCATGCCCTTGAGGTCCCCAGAACCTGGAATGGGAAACACCATCAATACACAACAAAAACCCTACAACTGATATAGCAAATATCATCTGTACACTGACATCCATAGTGCTTTTAGAGTGTTATAGTCCTATTTGGGTGGACTGGTCAAAGCGTGTCTCACATGAATTTTTCTCAACAGATCTCCCATCTTGAGTTTGCGAGCAAAAAATAAAATGCATCAGCCACCTGCTAGTACCAGCAACTGCCAGCATGTCATTCAACATTCAACCTGCCCGCAACCGACCCGCTATTCATCCCCAAAACATTTTCAGATCTTAAGCCTACGAGCTGAGTTTATCTTGTGCATCACTAATCTTAAGTTAATTTCAGTAGCATTTTTGCCTTCAGTCAAGCCTTCAGCACACTGAATGAAATCCATGCTCAATTAAATTCAGTTTGGGTGACTGTCTTGGCCAGCCAAGAAAATACCACTGCCCTGAAAAACTCCTTACTTGCTTTAGTGGTATGTTAGGGGTCATTGTCTGGCAGAAAGGTGAAGTACTGTCTAATGAATTGAGGCATTTTGTTTGATCTGAGAAGATGTTTCGGTGTCGTTCCAAATTCATCCAACTGCTGTCTTCAGGAATTAAGTCATCAATGAAGTATAAGTTGAATAAATTCCAGTCACATGCATTCAGTCACAAGCAAAAACACTACCTCCACCGTGTTAAACATTATGCTTTGGATAATGAGCAGTTCCATTCTTTCTCTACACTTTGCCAACTCCATCATTCTGGCTATGATTCTGCATCTCATTTGTCCATAAGATTTTGCATGGGTAGTCAACAAGTTGTTTATGTACTTTAGGAAACAATAACCTGTTCTTGTAGCTTACCAGTAGTTTGCATCTGGTAATAAATCTTAATGATTGTCCTGTGTCGCAATCTCTTAATGGCACTATTTGACAGATTAATTTCCAGAGTGTTCTAGATCTGTAAGACAGTTGAGAAGAGGTTTTACTTCACAAAAAAGCATTATTTGATCATCCACTACTGTGGTCTTTTGTGGGCTACCTGGTTGTTTGCTATTGCTGACCCCGCCAGTGTGATTTTGACACACCTAGCAACTGCATGACACCAACTGTACCGGCATTACTTGAGACACCAGCCACAGAATCCAAATGGAAATGCTACCTAGAATCCCTTGTAAAAGCTTTGTTAGCTCTCTTGCATGCTTTTTGGGGTAATATAGGCTTTTATCAAAACCTCTTGTGCAGAAAAAGAGTGGGGGCTGCCACGGTTCTCTCGTCTTTTCACTTGACCTATACTGATTGTTATTTTATCAATGTGATTCACGAATGAAAGAAAAACAAATGTTTTTGTGCCATGAAATGAAATAGCTTTAGCAAGGAAATGTTAATCTTCAGTCTCGCTAGCAATTGCTCAATTCTTATGAGTATTCCAATAAGTAAGTTAGATACTAGTAAACCTATTACTGGCTAATAAGCTGTTAAAATGGCCAGTGGCAAAAGCAATACATTTCATGGATCCTATTTGTGGTGGAAGTAAATTTAATAAGAACCGTTAGTCATTTTAATACAATGCTTAATTGTGTCTAGCAACTGGGCGAATGTGTATCACTGTGGCATAGTGGTCAAAGACATAGCTTCTCACATGCGAGACACGGATTTTAATCTATTGAGCGCAACAACATTTCTCACATTTATTTGTGGGCCGGCTGAACCAGGCTTGCCTGGTTCCTTTTCTGATTCCTTGTTTTTCCAAGGGAACAGAAAACAGGTATTTATTAGGATTTGGCATTTATTAGATGGTGAGAGTATAAGTTAGTATCAACGGTGATGCAGAGTTGGTTACTTTTCTAGTTGATAAGTAAGGCAACATTAGATACCTGATTTAGCTAGGTGTCTAGATAGATCTTGTTTAATTTATTTGTATGAGCGCAGAAATGTTTTAGAAAGGTTTCTTGAAAGTCTACGGTCGAGACAACAAGCTAGCATTAGCTAGATAACTTGTGTTCAAGCATACCCTCCTTGTAGTAATAGTAATGATAGTGTCAGAACCTATTGGAGTTATATAAAATTCAACTCACTGCCAATTTTTTTGTTATTATTCTTTCTCTCACTGATTTAAATAACCTACCATTAAAATTACAGACTGATAATTTCTTTGTCAGTGGGCAAACTTACAAAATCAGACGATCAAGCAGAAGATCAAATACTTTTCCCCCCTCACCGTAGGTGTGATGGTTGGGTGTCCAGATACCTTTGGGCACATAGTGTAATTTGCAGGCAGATGTCTTCTGCTCGTGGTTCAGACTTTCTGAATAGAAAATACAGTGAATGCAGAGTACCAGGCTTGACTCCTTGCAGCCCCTGTCCAACGTCTTCCTGGTTGTGTTTCAGATCAAGACGATACCTGACAACTTCAGCTGCCACTCAGCTAAACCCCCCTCTCCCCGTCCGTCCCTGTCCTCGTACATCTGGTCAAGCCTCCAATCTGGACTAGGTGAAAGACTATAAATAGACTATGGGCTCAGCCCACATGCATCCATTAACTATTAAAATTTGGACTCTTAACATGTTCACATGGCACAGCCAAAAGAGGACTGGTCACCCCTCTGAGCCTGCATACTCTCTAGATTTCTTCCTACATTTTGGCCTTCTTAGAGAGTTTTTCCTAGCCGCTGAAGTTCAACACTACTGTTGTTTGCTCCTTGGGGTTTAAGGCCGGGTGTTTTGTGAAAGCACTTTGTGACAACTGCTGATGTAAAAGGGCATTATAAAATAATATTTTATCCGAAATGTTATTCTAGTATGATTTTCCCGACACTTTCTTAGTTGGTACACAGTTTGGAGTACCTCATAAGTTCATTTTTTTCTATTTGTGCATAGCTTTTCGTTACGGCAGGACAACTGGTTCACAGAATACAGCTTGCTAGCTAAACAACACTTTCCCAGTAGGGCTAGGGAGATACTCAAAATATTCACATTATCTTAGTCAAATTATCTTAGTCAAGCCAGAGAGCTAGCCAAAGTGACAACTACGCCATCTGCTGGCCACCCTCCCCCAGCAGGAGGCGGGCCTCAGCGCTTGATGTCACCGGCCTTCAAACACCACCGCCCATCATCAATCCATCACACCTGTTGTCTTGTTTAGCGCACCTGATCATCATCAGGGAATTTCCCTTCCAGTATATATGATCCCTCTGCTCCCTCTGTCTTTGTGTGTTATTGTCTCGCTATTGATGAGCACAAGTCAGCTCCCTTTATTCAAATATATGAATCCACAGTCATCGTCTCCGCATTCTTCTTCAACTCCGTCTGATCTAAACGCTGATAGCCAACTACAAAACAAATGTCTATCTCAAAATAGCAACCACATAGTTTTGACTTGACCATGGGACAAATCTTGCGAATGTTTAGGAAACCTTGCAAAACCATTGAAATAGGGTTTTGAGTAGAGCTATTAAGAAATACAGATTATCTCCAAAGCTGGAGCCACAATCAATGGATCCTTGGTAGAACCATTACTAGAGCATTCGGAGTATGTCTGAAGATAAATTGGTCCTCAGTAGAACACTTAACATTAGGTATGTGCATTGGACAAACAGTATGTGTTATTACTCGAATAGTATTCTGTTAACCTAAATCAATGTTTTTAAAATCTACCAATACATCATGAGCGCTACTACATCACGCACAAAGGAGTGGGTGTAGTTCCCATGAACATTGGTTAAATGGTTGTTAGTGTGACAAAAGAGCGAGCGCGCATATACCTGGCTACAGAACTAGAAGACAATATTTATCAACAAATAACATTGAATTTATTGAATGAAGGAGTCTAAAAAAGCACGTTAGCTAAGCTAGCCAGCTATATGCTATTTGCTCAACTCAATGTTTTCTGCACTCTCAACTTTAAGTAGTGTTTTGTGGCAAAAAAATTCCGGTAGGTAACACTAATTCAGAAAATATATTCCATCATCAATTGAATAAGTCAACTTACATCCAATTAAAAACAATAGGCTATGCTGTATATATTACATCATTGTGACTGGTCCACCACACTACTACTACGATCATAAACAACAAATACGTGTGAAGGAGCGTGTAAAAAAACATAGCTTTAAAAATGTCATGGTATATCATCAAGTGTAAATATTCAAGATCGGAAAATTTACTGTATTTAGAAAAATTATACCCAGGTAAATTTTTTCCAGCCAAAAATCACACATAAAAGAATTGGGGCAAAATGTAATTCACACACAAGTACTTGAATAGTAAATGTATTTGGGGTATTCGAATATTTCACTATACGTACCCATTCGTACTTCATATAGGGTTCTAGGAAGATCCTATATATGACAAAAGGCTTCTATATAGAAACATTTATAGAAGATTCTTGGAATAACCATTTATAGAGGGTTCCACAAGAAGACATACAAGACATACAAAGACACTTCTTAATAGCAACAGGTTCAAACTATAGTAATACCAAACATATTCCTCTATGTAGACAAACTGCAGAAGCCTAGAGTATACATCTCTTATTAACATCTTTGTGTTCTTGGACTGTAGTCTCACCATCCTCAGACAGACTAATGTGTAATTGTGTTAATTCCAAACAATCACAAGACTTGTTAGCTGCCCATCAGGTTCCTATCAGTGTTCTATATTTCACATTGGTGTGTCTCCACTCTGGGATGAGCAGCTACATGCTCCTACCTCATCCTGCTTCCGCATTAACAGACAGACACACACGTATACCCACAAACAGCTGTGTATGCGGTGTTCAGGAGATTGGTATTTGCAGGCCATGATTCACGGGAGTATCCAGACTGACCACCCACCATTTCTCCCACCGTTTCCCTCATTTCCCCATACCAATGCTGTTTGAACACACACACTTTGTATATGCGCCTTGTTAAAATCCGATTCAGGACAGGAGGAGCCCTGTCATTTGAAACTCGTCCTTTTTATTGCCTTGTCAGTTTCCTAGCCCCACCATCAAACTATGATGAACAGGCCTTAATCACACAGGCGGTTTCCGCCCCTGGCTCTTGTAATCACAGCTCAGTACCATAGAATAGTGTTGTTGTTATCAGCTAGCTGTATCTAAATTTCTCTCTGCAATTGTACTGGAACCACCAATCAAGTGGAACAATGCAGCCAGTTTAATGTTGTTAAGTCTACAGAATAACGGGCCTATTATAGACATTTTCTTTGAATTTTAAAACAAAATGTTTTGTCATTTTGCAGACACTTATCAAGAACAACTTGCATTAGTGAGTTCTCTGTTCCAAACCCCTCAAACTTTGATTGGTCTGTCCATAACACATTTCCGATGAATGAATCTTTCAACATGATTAATTAAATTATACTTCACATTATAAAATACTATCAAAAAAGCTTAGTCATGTGAATAGCATTTACAATAGGCACAGAACTGGTCAACTCTACAGTTGTGGCCAAAGGTTTTGAGAATGGCACAAATATAAATGTTCACTATAATATGCGATGATAATAATAATAATAATGTGCTGCCTCAGTTTTTATGTTGACAATTTGCATATACTCCAGATTGTTATGAAGCATGATCAGATGAATTGCAATTAATTGCAAAAATCTGCCATGAAAATTTACTTCATCCCAAAAAAAGAAGGCTTCAGGACGCCCAAGAAGAAAGTTTCAGGACACCCAAGAAAGGGCAGCAAGCACCATGACCATCTCCTAGAGTTGATTAAGCTGTGGGATCGGGGCACCACCAGTGCAGAGCATGCTCAGGAATGGCAGCAGGCAGCTGTGAGGGCATATGCATGCACAGGGGTGCAAAGACTTTTGGAGGATGGCCTGGAGTCAACGAGGGCAGCAAAGAAGCCACTTCTTTCTAGAAAATACATCAGGGACAGACTGATATTCTGCAAAAGGTACAAGGATTGGACTGCTGAGGACAAGGGTAAAGTCATTTTCTCTGATGAATCCCCTTTGCGATTGTTTGGGGCATCCAGAAAAATGCTTGTCCCGGAGAAGACAAGGTGAGCGCTACCATCAGTCCTGTGTCATGCCAACAGTAAAGCATTCTGAGAACATTAATGTGGGGTTGCTTCTTAGCCAAGGGAGTGGGCTCACTCACAATTTTGCCTAAGAACATAGCCATGAATAAAGAATGGAACCAAAACATCCCCCGAGAACAACTTCTCCCAACCATCCAAAAACAGTTTGGTGACAAACGATGCTTTTTCAAGCATGATGGAGCACCTATGATGATGGAGCACGATGGAGTACCCATAAGGCAAAAGTGATAATAACTAAGTTGCGCAGGGAACAAAACACAGACATTTTGGGTCCATGGCCAGGAAACTCCCAAGACCTTAATCCCATTGAGAACAAAAAAATAAATAAAAATCTGACAAACTCAAAGCATTGATTATGCAAGATTGGGCTGTCATCAATCCAGTTGTGGCCCAGAAGTTAATTGACAGCATGCCAGGGTGGATTGGATAGGTCTGGAAATAGCAGGGTCAACACTGCAAATGTTGATTGTTTGCATGAAATTAATGTAATTGTCAATAAAAGCCTTTGACACTCATGAAATTCTTGTTATTATAATTCAATATACCCTCTGACAAAAATATCTAAAAACACTGAAGCAGCAGATTTTGTGGAAATGAATGTGTCAATCTCAACACTTTTGGCCACAACTGTAGATTAGGGCATCTCTAGTTATTTTTGTCTTTTGTCACACATGCTCACTGATGGCCAAACAATTCAGGAAGAAATAGTCTGCAAGTAAATAGAGAAGCACAGAAACATCTGTCATGGATGATAAGATGGACTTTACCCATCAGGAACCCAGGAAGAGCTGCCGCAGCAGATGGAATAGCTAATGAACAGGGATCCTAATTTACGGTTCCTTCAGAACAACACACTCCTTCCAGCAGCATGTACTTACCTGCCTGGCTTGTTGATGTACTTCTGTAGACGGGCCTTGACCTCATCGTAGGTCAGGAAGGCCATATAGCCAGGGTGGGTCACAGCAAGGAAGTTCCAATTTCTCAGGATGGAGCCCCATGGCTAAGAAAAGGGAGAGAATGAGAGGAGTCACATAATTTTTATTTGGATCAATAATATAACCCACTGCGTGCAAGGAGTTCTACTTCCAGAAGCTCACAGATTTACAGATAAACTCAAATTACACAATAAATTATGTTACACACACAGACAGGACATGATATGTGAGCATGTACTTGCTTATCCCAGATGACACACACACCTTTGCTTCATTACAAGATGAGGAGGCCTCACATTAAATCTTATCTTCCATACTGAGTCCTAAACCAGGGTCACTTCTGCAGAGCCTAAATCTGATCAGAACAGCAAGTACCCAATTTCATGGAACGGGGGGGGGAAATCCAATAATTGATAACGGTGCACAGAGAAATGGCACTGCAAGCTTTTCTAAAAAGAGAATGAGAATCCAATCCTTTATTATATGATCAAACTGCCTTTCAGGGTCAGATGAAGTCTCTCAGCAGTGTCAATCTTTCCCAAAATAGTACTGGTCAGGTTTCACAGTCTAGTGCTGTAATTGTAGGTTAAAATGAGAGAGTAAGTTCATCAGACTGAGAAAAACATACCCCACTATTAAAATGAAATGAGTTTGAATATTAAATATTGCAAAATGAATAGGAAATAGACACTGACAGGGTTAGAAATCATGATTTTTTATTGAAATAATAGTGTCCTTCAAACATTGCTTTTGTCAAATAATCCTCTATTTGCAACAATTACAGCATCGCAGACCTTTGGCATTCTAGTTGTCAGCTTGTTGAGGTAATCTAAAGAGATATCAACCCAGACATTCTGAAGCACCTCACACACGTTGAATAGGCTTGGACACTTCTTAGGTAGGTACCATACAGTCAGGCTGCTTCCACAACAGCTCAATAGCATTTAGACAGGGTGACTGTGCTGGCCACTCCATTATGGACAGAATACCAGCTGAATGCTTCTTCCCCAAGTAGTTCTTGTATAGTTTCGAGCTGTGCTTTGGATCATTGTTCTGTTGTAGGTGGAAACTGGCTCCAATCAAGTGCTGTTCACAGGGTATGTATGGGAAGGCATTGCAAAATAACCACCAAAGTACCCCCAGACAATCACCTCCACTATGCTTGACAGATGGCGTCAAGCACCCCTCCATCAACTTTTCAATTTGTTTATGTCTCACTAATGTTTTTGTTCCGAACACCTCAAACTTTGATTGGAAAATTGTTATGGACAGTACAATCTTGCTCTGTCCGGTGTCTGTGTTCTTTTGCCCATCTTAATTTTTTCTATTTATTGGCCAGTCTGAGATAAAACATTTTCTTTGCAACTCTGTGAGAAGACAAGCATCCCAAATTCACCTTGTCACTGTTGACGTTGAGAATCGTGTTTTGCAGGTACTATTTAATGAAGCTGCAAGTTGAGGACTTGTTAGGCATCTTTATCTCAAACTTGACACTAATGTATTTGTCCTCTTGCTCAGATGTGTGTCGGGGCATCCCAAAGCACTTTCTATTCTGGTTAGATCTATTTTAATTAAGTAATTTAATTAATCATACCCATATTTGCTGATGATCCAGATACTCAACTTTTCTAAAGAATGTAGTTTTATTGCTTCTTTAATCAGCACAACAGTTTTCAGCTGGGCTAACATAACTGAACAAGAAACCAGGCAAGCCTAGTTCAGCTGGCGTGCAATAGAAAATGTTGCCCTCTTGAAATTCGAACCCATGAACCCATGGAAGGCTGTGTCGTTAACCACTACACCACAAAGCTGTACATTTGATGGGTGTCAGCATATCTTCATGTCTATACTGAACAAATCCTCTTTGACCACAGTCCGTTTTAACAGCTAATTGGCCATTCGTGAACCTCCACCACAAATAGCGTCTATGAACTGTATGGCATTTGCCACTTGACATATTAAAAGCATATTAAGGCTTTGTCAGTATCTACTAACTTATAGGAATAATCAAGAATTGAGCAATTGCTAGCAAGTTCATTTCATTGCATAAGATTTTTTTTTCTTTCGTGGCAAACAACATACTTTTTTCTTTCATTCATGAATAACATTGATACAATAACTATCAGTAAAGGTGACGATAACTAACTTTTGTATCAAGAGGAAAGACGAGAGAATCATGGAATCTACCAGAAATAGTTACAATATTGTATAACTGTTAACAGTTTCATTGTGGTCCACAATAACAATGTATATATGCCTATATATGCCGTTTCTCTCAATAGATTCGAACTAAGGTCTTCCAGGTGAAAGGCACTGTCTTAAAACACTATGCCACGGCATTACACGTTGCAGTAGTCACTAGACACCATTGAGCATTGTGTTAAACTGACTAACGTTTCTTATTAAGTTTACCTCCACTATAGCGTCTATGAACTTCATGGCTTTTGCCACTGGCCATTTTAACAGCTCATTAGCCAGTAATAGGCGTACTTGTATCTACAATCTTCCTAGGAATATTCAAAAGAATTGAGCAATTGATAGCGAGACTGAAAAATTCCACGCTAGAAACAGTTGCAATATACCCATATACTGTTTTAGTAAAGGCTTACTATAACGTAACTACTGTATGTTGTAGCCAGCAAATGTGTTTGTCTATTCTGACCCAAAACGCATGCACGGATACATACTTCGAATATCCACCAGAAACAGTCGCAATTTAACCGTAAACTGCTTAATTTCTGGCTCACTATAATGTAGATACTGAAGGTTTTAGCCAGCGCAGTTTTCGTCTATTCGGAATAATTCATAATGCGTACTTTGCTTTGCCTGTGAAGATATACAATATACGGGACCTATAGTTTACAGGTCCGCTTCTCTTGCCACTACGGTATTTAACAAGGGGGACTCAGTCACTCAATCCGCCACTCAGTAAGATACAATCACTCTTCTTGGCCAGCTCCATTTACACAGTCCGGCAAAAAGGGTTTTCTAATGATCAATTAGCCTTTTAAAATGTAAACAACATTTAAAACATTAACAATGCCGACACTGTATTTCTGATCAATTTTGTGTTATTTTAATGGACAAAATTGTATACTTTTCTTTCAAAAACAGGAACATTTCTAAGTGACTCCAAACTTTTGAACGGTAATGTAAATAAAGTTGATACAGTATGGTTAAATGTTGGCCTTTGATGAATCACACAAAAACTGAGCTATATATTCTGCTTAAAGAAACTGGGAATATTTGAAAGATATTAGACCCATCTGAATCTTTCCAGATCCTTCAAAGCATTTGTGCATGCTTAGAGGCTGCCCTCATTAAATAAAATCACAGGTTTAAATTGAGGTCCAAAGACAACCGCTACCCCAAGGGAAATAATGTGTTCGGATGAGAAAATATGTTTTAAATCTTGGGAGACAATTAACGGGTCCTACATTGCGGAAGCGAAAACCTTTCCAACGCCATGTAGCCAAGAATGACATCTGACCAAAAAAGTACAGGAAAAAAGAAAATGATGGATACAATGAGTTCTAGGCACACTATAATATCCATTCCGTCTCTCCTGTTAGGTGCAAAAGGCAGCTGTATTCTTTTTTTGCATCTCTTGGCCAGGTAAATAAACATTCTATTACTCTTTCCGAAACGTTACTGTTCATTTCCATCTCACTGTGAAACAGGATTTTGGCCTGTTTTTCTTCTCAATGGTGGGCCCATAATGGGCAGTTAGTGTTTTAGCTGCCAAACTGGCCCCCCACAGCTCAGCCCCATGATTCCCTGCCAGTGAATGAGCTGAACCAGGCCCAAATTGGCAATGGTGGGAGCTTCTTGGTCGTCTCAGCAATTATATGAGTCACTTATAGGCAAATCCTATCTATCTCTATAAACCAATGCTCCGATTGAAAAAGAAATACTGTTACTTTACCAACTAAGTTGACTGAAAACATTCCCATTAATAGCAATGACGTGGGAGCAACCCTAGATTTCTGGGCCAATTGGAGGAATACGAACCTGCGGGAAGCACCATAGGTACAACATTCTCACATTTAGTAAGAGGAGTAATAGATTTTTTTCCAGTGACATGGGCTAACATTTTATCACTTAAAGCTAAATCCATTTGCATCATGTCTTAAGAAATGGTTCAGGGAAGATTTCCTGTAAATGAGACAACACACCCACATTCTGAGGGGTGAACCCTGGTTTCAGTTTTCATCTTGCTCAGACCGCAATGACAGACTGTTTCTGGCATTTGGGTAACCTGTGGAAGAAGATACGTGCTGGCAATTTCTTCTGAATTCTGCTAAAACAGAAAGTGGAAAAAATTAAAAAAGGCGGAGAAAATGACCAATATATGTACCTGGAACAGCCTGGTGAATATGTCGAACTCAAAGACAGAGATGTAGTCGTTGCAGGTTAGGTCGATGGTGGACTTAAGGGCCATGGCTTCCAGGCCAGAGCTGATGTGATGCATTTCATGAAGGCACTGTCGGAACACTTTCCATGGCACGATGGTCCTGGAGAGCACAACCAGACCACAAAACAAGTCAGTTGAGCTGAACACCTGTAACCAAAGTAGCCTACTCATTGCTCATAATAAGCTCCCGGGACTCTAGTTGTTGCAGATACCAGTATTCATCTATGGAACAACACAAGGCACTTCTTTATGCTGTGCACCAACAAATCCAGAAAAGCACACTTAAACACAGTATAAAATGTGGGGAGTGAGGTACTTGCATCCAAAGGTTCATTATTTTTGTTTTATTTCCTACCTCTAAGCCGTTTCAAAATCAGCCGGGAAAAAAACAAAAAGAACTAACACAAGAGGAAACTGCTCATGTTTTCTGTAAGGCAGACAGAACAGCGCACATCCTGTCACAAGACAATAACTCTGGGTATAGCAGTAGTGCGCATTATTTTATATCTTCACAAAACACCCTCTAAAAAAAAACCACACAGGAAGCCAAGCATTAATTTTATCAGAAAGAAGATAATAATGCTCAATCCTCTTGAGAGCGGTTAGAAGAAGCAAATTCAGTTTGCAGTGGTAGGTCCATCCATTTAATCGGATGAAGGAAACTGGGAGCTGACTGGACAATGTCCCAACCACACTGATTCTTTTGTCAAAAGTAACCCTGCTCATGTCGATGTCATGCAGTTGATTATAACTTATGAAATCTGTCATTCAATCTTTTTTATAGAACTTCAATGGAAGGTCGAAACTAGACAAAGCAGCAGGTATCCAGGGTAACAAAAGGTAATCTCACATACAGTTTGAAACCCCAACTCCCACATGTCACCCATCCTCAAAAAAAAAAAAAAAATCTACCAAATTAATGTGTTACTAAAATGTTTTTGCACTGATAAATCATTACATGTGAGAAAAGAGAACAATATGTAATACAAATACACGGATCAACCATAACATAATGACCACCTGCCTATAATGTGTAGGTCCCCCTTTTTCCGCCAAAACAGCCCTGACCCATCGAGGCATGGACTCCACTAGACCTCTGAAGGTGTGCTGTGGTATCTGGCACCAAGATGTTAGCGGCAGATCCTTTAAGTCCTGTAAATTGCGAGGTGTGGCCTCCATGGATCAGACCTGTTTGTCCAGCACATCCCACAGATGCTCAAGTGGAAATTTGGAGGCCAATCCAAAGCCTTGAACACGTTGCAGTGTCCCTCAAACCATTCCTGAACCATTTACGCGTTGTAGCGGGGTGCATTATCCTACTGAATGAGGCCAATTCCATCAGGGAATACCGTTGAAATCGACAGCAACATCCACATGAATGGCAGGACTCAAGGCTTCCCAGCAGAACATTGACAAAAGTTTCACACTACCTCTGAGATGCACACGGGGTTTTCATTAGTTGTCAGTCAATTTATATACATACAAATTTTAAGGAATGAACACTTGAAATATATCAGTCTGCGTGGAATGACTGCATACATTATGCAAGTTTCACTTTTTGAATGGAATTACTGAAATAAATCAACTTTTTGATGAAATTCTAATTATATGACCAGCACCCCAGCACCTGTATACATCTCCAGAAAAGATTAGGAGACCATTGCACCTTTTTCTTTCATTCAATTTACAGTGATCTCTTAACTTTAACCCTTCTGTTCCTCACTCAAAAAAGGGGCAGTGGTCTCGTATTTTTTTACAGAGCTGAAAATATATATATATGTATATATATATATATATATATATATATATATATATATATATATATATATATATATTTATCCATGCTCCTCAGCCCAGCGATAAAACAATTATACAAGCCAGGAGTTCAGATAAGGACAGCAGTAGCCCATAGTGCATGTCATGATAGAATAATCTGGACGTTTAAGGGGTCAGTTTACTTGCGACACACTCCCAAATGCACCCTGGAGGTAGAGTTCCACATTGGGTCATTGTAGTGATTTTGGTTGTACCACAAAACGTAATAAACCATTACGCACAGGGGCAGCGTAAGTAAAATAATACCTGCTTTGGGTGGTTTTGTGCCTAAGATAACAATGGCCCGGTACTGTAGATCCTGGATTAACAGCCTTACAAAAAGAGCAGGCAGATAGGAGTGTGGTATGTGTTTACTTGTCGGAAGATTTACCCTACTTAAATGCATGAGCGTACTGTAAATAGCATTGTAGCATCAAATGGTAAAAAAAGCAAGCCTCTAAATTGAATAAATGTTGGAGATTAATGTCAAGAATATTATGCATGGACAATATGTTGTCTTGTTTGTAACAATTCCACTTTTGGATAAAAATTATATGGATGGGTTGGGATGTGAAAAGAAAATCTCTTTCTGTCCTTTGGTTCTCTGAACAGATACAAGCCAGTGTCGGAACTGCACCTAGAGACTATCAATAAAGTCCCCATCGTGAATCTATAGCAGCTATTATTAAAGATCTAAACAATTTACCTTTCTTTGTCTTTCTGCCTTTCTGCCTGTCTGTCTGTCCCTGTCTTTATTTTTTCCTGTCGCTATGTGCCCGTCTCTCTCTTCCTGTTGCTCTGTGCCTGCCTCTCTCTCTTCCTGTCTGGTCACATCTGTTCCTGTCGCTCTGTGCCCGTCTCTCTCACTCCTTAAATTTCTGTTCCTTTCTCTCACTTGGTTCCGGTCTCTCTGTTCTTTTCTCTGTCTCCCTCTCCCAGTCTCTCTCCAGTGTCTCTCTCCAGTGTCTCTCTCCAGTGTCTCCCTCAGACTCTCTATCTCATTAAAATGTTGAATTCAAAAGCCTTTGTATTTGTTAATACATACATCACCAAAGCAAACAAATATTAAATAATATAAAAAAGAACACTGAATAACAATTACAGTAAGAAGAGAATAGTACATTCAGATACAGGTATTCATTTTATAATCCTGAATCTTTGTTCAGCTGGTTGTCCCTACGGGTGTGCCAGAGAGATACAAATGTTTTTCTTTCAATTAATTTGAGTGAATTTCTTCATGCCAGTTTGAATCAAATGCTTTTTGAAAACCTGTAAAGCAAAAGAAAATCTGTTTCAATGAGGGTATGAAGGGCAAAAATATGGTCTAATATTTGATGTTTCGGGAAGAATCTAATTTGACTTTTGAAGACAGAATGAGTTCACTAAGCTAATTCAGTAATTTGTCTCTGTTCTTAAACATGTGTTTTGTTCGTCCTTGGTTTCAGATGTCTAGGGAATAGCCTAACCTCAGAACCTGGTTAAAAAGCTTGAGTACAGACATTGTGAATATCGGTGTATTTTATCATTTCATTTAAAATCCAATCGGTAATCGAAGCTTTTGGAGGTTTTAAGGGACTGCATTTTTTACAATAATATGTTTTCTGTTATTTGGAAATATATTGGGTTTTGATTGTCTTTAATAGCAGATTAAAAAATTCTGAGTTTTCAGGCATGCAGAGAAGATCTAAGAGCTTTCTTTGTGTTTGAAATATACCATATTCTATTTCATCATAGTAGGTTTTCATGGGAGGATGAAAAGGTGAAAAATGTGTTATTCACAAACATGCAGAAATACATACAGTGGGGATAACAAGTATTTGATACATTGCTTATTTTGCAGGTTTTCCTACTTACAAAGCAAGTAGAGGTCTGTAATTTTTACCATATATAAACTTCAACTGTGAGAGACGGGATCTAAAACAGAAATCCTTAAAATCACATTGTATGATTTTTAATAATTAATTAATTTGCATTTTATTTCATGACATAAGTATTTGATCACCTACCAACCAGTAAGAATTCCAGCTCTCACAGACCTGTTAGTTTTTCTTTAAGTTCTCCACTCATTACCTGTATTAACTGCAACTGTTTGAACTCAGATACCTGTCAACACACTCAATCAAACATACTCCATCCTCTCCACAATGGCCAAGACCAGAGAGCTGTGTAAGGACATCAGGGATACAATTGTAGACCTGCACAAGGCTGGGATGGGCTACAGGACAATAAGCAAGCAGCATGGTGAGGAGGCAACAACTGTTGGCGCAATTATTAGAAAATGGAAGATGTTCAAGGTGACAGTCAATCTCCCTCGGTCTGGGGCTCCATGCAAGATCTCACCTCGTGGGGCATCAATGATCATGTGGAAGGTGAGGGATCAGCCCAGAACTACACGCCAGGACCTGATTAAAATCCTGCAGCGCACGCAAGGTCCCCCTGCTCAAGCCAGCACATGTCCAGGCCTGTCTGAAGTTTGCCAATGACCATCTGGATGATCCAGAGGAGGAATGGGAGAAGGTCGTGTGGTCTGATGAGACAAAAATTGAGCTTTTTGGTCTAAACTCCACCCGACGTGTTTGGAGGAAGAAGAAGGATGAGTACAACCCCAAGAACACCATCCCAACCGTGAAGCTTGGAGGTGGAAACATTATTCTTTGGGGATGCTTTTCTGCAAAGGGGACAGGACGATTGCATCGTATTGAGGAGAGGATGGATGGGGCCATGTGTAACGAGATCTTGGCCAACAACCACCATCCCTCAGTAAAAGCATTGAAGATGGGTCGTGGCTGGGTCTTCCAGCATGAAAACGACCTGAAACACACAGCCAGGGCAACCAAGGAGTGGCTCTGTAAGAAGCATCTCAAGGTCCTGGAGTGGCCTAGCCATTCTCCAGACCTGAACCCAATAGAAAATCTTTGGAGGAAAGTCCGTATTGCCCAGGGACAGCCCCAAAACCTGAAGGATCTGGAGAAGGTCTGTATGGAGGAGTGGGCCAAAATCCCTGCTGCAGTGTATGCAAACCTGGTCAAGAACTACAGGACATGTATGATCTCTGTAATTGCAAACAAAGGTTTCTGTACCAAATATTTAGTTCTGCTTTTCTGATGTATCAAATACTTATATCATGCAATAAAATACAAATGACTTATTTAAAAAATCATACGACTTGATTTTCTGGATTTTTGTTTCAGATTCCATCTAACAGTTGAAGTGTACCTATGATAAAAATTAAAGACCTCTACATGCTTTGTAAGTAGGAAAATCTGCAAAATCAGCAGTGTATCAAATACTTGTCCTCCCCATTGTATACACACATACAAGCACACAAACAGAACCAAAACCACACACAAGATTACATTTGAATGTGAGACTGTATGGCATTGAGACTATGAATCGATAAAACAACAGGTTTGAAGTGATATTACCTTATTTCCAAGGGTGAATTTGCAAAACAATAGTTCTAAACCATCAATTTTAAAAGGCTAGATGTTCTCGTTTCTCATAGCATAGTGATCAATTGTGGCAGACTTGTCAAAGTGCAACTTGCTGGTCATAACGATTATGTCCGGTTATAAATGCTGTATTGTCAAATTAAAACTGCTGACATAGCTGTAAGTGATCCAATACTTCTTCATGAAAGTGTCCTTAAGAGTTGGGTTTTCAAATGAGCAGGATACTACCACCCCCCATCACCACCCACCATTATCCACCACTATCCTCTTACATCTGCCTCATTCCTCGCCAGACTCCTCTTCCCTCTACGTCATCCCTGGACCCCCCCTCACTCTCCCTTCTCTTAAGTCCATCCTGAAGAGACTAAATGTACCCTCCTGTCTGAACGAAAACAGACCTGTAGCACGCACCTCGGTCATCAGGAGGTACCTCCCCTACTCATTCACTATATCCTCAAATAGCCCTACAACAAAAGGCCATAAATGAAAGAATACAGTTTGTTGAGTTAATCTCAGCATTAAATACCATTATCACAGAGCTGTAGCACAACAAACTCATCCAGCCAAACATAACCAACTTTATCTGCCAGGGGCAGAGTATCACTGACTTCCTGACAAATATGACACAGCATGCGAGGCTTGAAAACACCTTTCAGAATTTCCATCCCTTTGTTGTTCAACGTCCAACAACACATCTGTCCAACTACACTGGCTTTTGGATTACACCGCCCTGGGCAGTCTCATATCCGTTGACTATGTGTCCATGTACCAAGGCACATTTTACTATAAATGGAACTGGAATCTGACATGTATCCCTGGATGTACATGCACAAAAACCTCAACAGTCTATGAAGCAGGACTGCCAATGCTGACGCCCAAACCATGACAAACATAGACCATGAAATGTGAAAACCATGAAACAAAACCAGTCATCAAGCTTAATTTTGCTCTATTTATGATATTTAACCTTGCCACACTGACACGTAGGACCTTGGCAATTTTATAGGTGATAAAGCACTAAGTTATGTGAATATATTCACTATTTAAACAAATATGTTTTCTAATGTCAATATGTGCCCACCTTTTCATGATTGGGTCAGGAAACTGGCCTATTTGGTTTGTATTCTATGAGCTGTCTATTGCTGGCAACACCTAGTATTCAATATGACAAAGTTTTGTCATTTGTAAATATGTAGTTGACAAACAATTCTAATGGAACATTCTGTTTATAAAACAATAAAACTTTTTTTGACTGACTGGTCAAAGAGCTCACAGTGTAGAGAGCCAAGCTCATTGCACTTGTAGCGGATTGTGGCTAGGTTTCATTCTTATATTATATGTAATGTGTTTGTACTGTGTTTTTCTTTTCCAGCAATTCTACACATTATGAATGGAAAAGAGAAGATTTTTCTGTGGGGTCGTGGGAAGATCTGGGAATTTTAGGACTGCATTTTCGAAAATAAAAAAGTTTACCAAGACAAATATGATAATGAAGTAAAGAAATCAATGGGGAGGCCGTGATCACTATACTAGTTTACAAAGCTGGTGATTAAGCTGTACTAATGACTAATTAGCCATCTAAAAAACAAATTTAACAAAGGTGTAAAAATTCTAACTATTTAAAGAGTTTTGGGGTGAAAGGAAAGCCTAGGAGTCAAGAGCATTGGGCCAGTAAAGGTCACATGCTCTATACCCTGTGCTGACCAGATGAAATCGCCTTTCATTCTGTCTTGAAACATTGCCTGACATTTGAAATTAAACCATATCTGTCATAAAGAAAATAATGTAAACCATAATTTGTGATGGAGCATCGCACAGTCCATCACTGCTGGTTTGCAACCTAGTGTCTCTCCATTTTGCAGTGTGTAAATAATTTACATATAGACATTACATTTCAGTCTGACTTACATTGGTCAAAAGTTTCTAAAACAATTATCGACAGACAAGGCAAATTCATCCCACACACATGCGCGTGAACACACAAACTAGGGAAACATTGACTAAAGAGAACTTATGAAGAATGAGTCAAAAATTGACAAAAAGCCGTGGTACAGCCATGGTTTCATTCCATACAATAACAGTACAAAATAAATTGTTAGCGCACCACTTCCACCTCCTAAAAAAGTTTCACATGGGAAAATAAAACAGGTCAATGATCTTGGACAGTGGCCTTCAGTGCTCATGCTCAAGAAAAAAAGCGCTATTAGGTAGCTGGTGCACATGACCAGAGTTCTGAAGATAGTGTGAAAGTAGAACCATGCTTGTGAGGAACCATTTAACCAAGGAGTAAGTTCATCATAGTCAACAAGGGTCCCATTAGAATACATCCTAACAAATATCAGCATTTATATCTCTTCTGAGGCTTCAGGCAGCAGTAAAACAGACTAGGATTGATTAAAAGCACAGAGGTCAGACAGTGAAGTGTGCATTTTGACTAATGGAACAAGGTGACCCACATACACATACACATTCACACACACAAAGTTCCGCTTACCACGTAGATGAAGTATAATGAAATAAAATGTAGGGTGTAGGGGTTGAGAATTAATAGATTAAACAATTCGTTCCACTCTTTAACGTAACACCTCATGCATCATCAATTCTAACTGAAACCAATTTTTTACTAACCAAGACACACTTGCACACACATCACTATTACTTTAGCAATATCTTCTTTTCAATAAAACATCACAATAGACTACTACTAGCTCTGCCAAACCAATAATATCTTAATCTCTTTTTCAAAAGATTATTAGATCAATGTTTCATTTGGTGTCATTAATTAATTTTTACTCACTGAACCATTTAGCAAAAAAAGTTAGATGACATTGATAAAATGATAATAGGCAATTCCACTATTATGGATGTGACATTTTCACTAAAAGAAATTGCCTCACAGAAATTACTTAACAGGGAAAAATGAACACTGCACTGTATATTTGTAAAACCCTACAGACGTGTAGAAAACAAAATTACAAAATTGTAAATAATCCCATTTTATTTTACAGGAACAAAAAACTTCATGAATGTGTTGAAAACAAACAAGCATTTTTGTGAGAAACTGAAACATTGACAAATACCTTTGAATATTAACTTTTTATGGTAAAATATGAATAGCCACAATTAAATGATGGCTTGGCAGCATTAAAAACAGTAAAGAAAATATTTAAATGATTGTGACGGTGAGTCATTGTTCCCATGTCGGTCCATGTAAGTAGTGCGCATGTTTATCTATGTTCAGTTCTCAGTTTTGCAGTTTGCCTCGGTGTTCTGTTGTTTTTGTGTTTATATATTAAAGAGTCCACCGACCTGCAACCCTCTGCCTACGCCTGGTCCGTTTCACTCCACTACAAAAGTGCTCTGACAGAATGACTCACCGAAAGGACCAAGTCAATGCGAAGCAAAGTTGGACGGTAGGGGAACTCCTCGGCTGGCCGGACAGCGATACCGAGGAGGAATACCCCTGCCGCCAACCCCTGCCCTCCTGGGCTGAAGGGGACTCCGAAGAGGAAGAGTTTCCTTGGAGACACCTTCCAGTCCCCTTGCTGGCGCAGCGGAAACCCCCGGGGAAACAAAAGAAAAGGAGGAACAGGCGCAAA
>JACXGJ010002828.1:0-60653 GCA_016801105.1 Esox niger
AACATAAGGGGAGGGAACATTAGGGGAGGGAACATTAGGGGAGGGAACATTAGGGGAGGGAGCATTAGGGGATAGAGCATTAGGGGAGGGAGCATTAGGGGAGGGAGCATTAGGGGAGGGAGCATTAGGGGAGGGAACATTAGGGGAGGGAACATAAGGGGAGGGAACATAAGGGGAGGGAACATAAGGGGAGGGAACATAAGGGGAGGGAACATAAGGGGAGGGAACATTAGAGGAGATAGCATTTGTAATCTGGAGCAGAAAAGGTGTCAGGTTGATGCAGGTGCGCCTGACAGGGCACTCGTCTGTTCCCATGGTTTCAGCCCCGTTGGCGGGAGGAGGAGCGTGGCAGGGGGTGATGACAGGCCCGCTAGCCTACGGGCACCTCACACCGTTATACATTTAGCTTCTTAATGCCACTTCCAATGATCCCACTAACTCTCCTGTATTACTGAGCATGAAATTTTTATCAGTTGAATAATGTTGTGGAAGTGAAGAGGAGCCGGAGAAAGACTTTCCATCTCCAGTCCAGGTCTCAGCTGGGTTTGCTTCAGATCAAACAGAGGCGACGGTTGTCATCCAGTGTTGCGTAAGAGAATCACTGTGAGCATTGGCCTTGGTTGCTTCAGAGTGACATTCAGGTTGTTGTTTTTGTTATTGTTGGGCACGTCTCAGGTCTTAACCAAACAATCCACTTGTATCTTCTATTGAGTAACAGCGGCACATCAAGTGTTTCAGAATGTAGCGATTGCATAACAAGGCTGTTACGTTCGCAGTGCAGTTGTCTTTGTGGCGCATCCCTCCACGCCATGAGCCAATGCCACAGTGCTGCTACCCAGAAGAGCGTGACCGGATTCGCTCTTCTTCTCAAAGATTTTCATGTTTCAGAGAAATGCAGGGATGGATTAAGATTAAAAAGTACCATAATATTTATGGAATGAAATGCTCATGCCCTGTAATCCAATTGAGACTAAGACAATAATGAGTGTAGCTGTGACCGCTTCTTTTCTGATGGCACCACTGTAGGACACAGTAGGTCGGATGAATTGGTGCACACAAAATATTGTATTTCTTTTTTTTAATACTGGAACCTGCGGTAAAAACATGGAACTTATTTATAGTGAATAAACAAAGGAAGGTCAATGGATTGGATGTTACATGTGAAACTGGAAATTAGCTTTTTAATATGGTACAGCTTTTTGGTTGTCAAGTTAAAAAAAAAATTAAGTAGGCCTTTAGGATAGAATAGAGGAATTTCACTCTAACCATTTTATTATATGGTCTTTTAAAAAAAATACAGGACTTGCTATTCACACAGATGTTTGCAGTGATTACATGTAATGTTGTTGTTTTTCACTAACGTTCTCCTTAAATGGGAACGGACTCCTCCCATGACTCCTCCCATGACTCCTCCTGGATTCATCCCAACATGTGCCAAGTATCAGTGCATCATTCACAGGCCCCCGTAGTAATTTTTGGAGATCAGATTAGCTCCCTAAGCTGCTGGAGCAGAACAGTGCTCACCCACTAGGAGTCAGTGAACATGGTACTCCTCTACGAGGAAGTCCTGCTCTCCAGCAGCCAGGAGGCTTCCAGTGGGCCCACACTGACACAAATGCCCCCCTTCTCCTCTGAAGAAGATCCATCTCTGTTCTGCGCAGTAACAACCCGTGGGCTTGGTTTGGGATGGAAATGTGCTGCTAGCTCAGACTTGGCAAGAGGCTCTCGTTCTTGAAAATGGCTTTGTGTAATATCCTAATAGCCATCAGTGCAGCAATAGATCCAGCACATTACAGTGTTATGATATATGTGCATTGGTGCCTCACCAATAGGATATTGTACTTGGTGGCAGTCCAACTGTTTTATTTTTGACTCATGACAAGTTCTGTCCTATGAACTGTCATAGATTATTATTTTATCTCCAAAAGGATAAAACATTAGTGAAACACGGTTATAAGTGTTTAAATCAATGTTGAATTATGGGTAATGAATTACAGTATAAGGAAAGTATTTGTACATATTTTGTACATAAATACACCAGGGTGGTACATTTTAGTCCAATTAGTACTGTCATTTTTGGACCTTGACCTAGATTGTGTGAAAGAGGATATCTTCATTTAGTTTTTTGGTTGAGTCCTGCATTAATGACAACCATGGCTTCTGACACATGACGTAGGCAAGCTAGCCCAGATATAAGGCTAGGTATAAGCAAGCTAGCCTGTGTTGTTGTTGCTAAGAGAGTCAAACCGCAGATTATGATGCAACTCTCTGAAAATATTCAGGGTTATCTAAGTAAACCTTCCCAGCAGGCTTAGAGAGAGTGGAGTTGTTCTCCAACTTACTGGAAGAGGTAGACACTCTCTCTCTCTCTCTCACACACACACACACACACACACACACACACACCTACACAGATTGGGAACCTAGAATCCCCTGTTCTGTACCCTCTGCCCTGACGATGCTTACATAAGACTGCCTCACAGCATCCCCGGTTGGGTGGGACCTGATTCATAGTGTCTGTCTGTCCGTCCGCTCTCCACTTTCAGGGATGAAGAAGGATGAGGAAGTGAGGAAAGGGGAGTGAGGGAGGAGGAGGGTTAAAAGAGAGAAAGAGAGAGAAGAAAGAGTGCACCTCGAAAAGAACAATACCTGTTATCTAGAATAGACTTTTTTACCAACTTAGGTATTTTTTTTATACTTCTCCAAATCTGCTGTGAGGTCACTGGATGGGTATACCCTGGATGGGTAGGCCCTGGATGGGTAGACCCTGGATGGGTAGACCCTGGATGGGTAGGCCTTGGATGGGTAGGCCCTGGATGGGTAGGCCCTGGATGGGTAGGCCCTGGATGGGTAGGCCCTGGATGGGTAGGCCCTGGATGGGTAGGCCCTGGATGGGTAGGCCCTGGATGGGTAGGCCCTGGATGGGTAGGCCTTGGATGGGTAGGCCCTGGATGGGTAGGCCCTGGCTGGGTAGGCCTTGGATGGGTAGCAAACAGACAAACGGTAGCATGTACAGTATATGAAGCCATGTCAAGATACACAACAAAATGTATTCATATTTATTTATATATACAGTATATCACCATAAATTACACACAGCTCATCTCTAACATCTGTAGCCTTCACTTCCCTACATTATAAGCTATTGAAGAACTTAATTTATGTCATGTTGCATGATAACAGTGTTTTCCACATTTGTTATCCAGCCGATAGCTAAACCAGACGCATTCTCAACTGATCTGCTAATTGGAAATACACTGAAGTGAGGCATACCATCCGAAATGTAACCCATGTACAAAATGATTTGAGTTGCATAAAATACATTTTTGACTTGTGATTATAACTACCTTCTCCCAAACTTTGTATTGCTTTTTCATACCATTACCGAAAATGTCATGATGGTCATATTACATTTTCTTTGGAACGCCTACTTGTAATATAGTTTGCAGGAAAATAGAGGTTCCATTGCTATTTTATGTTGCCAGCCCTCAGCCTATTTATTTGAAGGGATACACCTGCCAAACTATATGTCGTCATGCGTAACAAGCAGTGCTCCCCATGACTAAATGTCACCAAATAAAGCTGGGCGAAGCGATGAGGTCAAAGCGTACCATGTCCACTGACAAAGACTGAAGTCACCCACATAAAAGAAAAGAAAAAATATTACTTCATGATTTGTTTTGGCTTTTCAACAGATTTATTTTTATTGTCGCCTGACCCTGCCGATGCTGACCGTGATGAATCACTTGTCCGTTCCTCTGGAATGGGTTTGGGGGTAAATTTAGATGAACAGTGCAGTATCCAGTTACGATGTCTGTTTCCAACCGCGTCAACAGCTATCTTACGGAGGAACTCAGCGGTTGACTTTTCTTGGCTGTGGCCATTGTTCTTTGTTTGGCGACTCTCTGCACTGTGCTGTACTGTGTTTAATCAGGGAGAGGTCCCACTTCTTGGAAAACCTTGGTGACATTCCTCCATGCAGCAGATCCTGCTAGTGATGCTTGTCATAGCCACGGACATTTCCCCCTCCCTGACGGTTGGGCCCAGTTTGTGGTCACTGAGAGAGAGTAATTGGGTGTGAGTAAAGGGAAAGACAGTCAGAGGGTGTGAGGAAGAGAGAGAGATGTCAGGAAGTGGTAGAGAGAGAGCTGGTGTCTTTCCTGTGCCATATTTCAGTGGCCTTGACTTTTTGGCTCTCTGGTTCTCTGTTAATTTAATATCTGTGATTTGTCAGCACGGTCGAGGAGGTTATGGATGAATCCTGCAGAATTTCGTGCTGGCGTTTTTGCAAAGGATGATGAAAGAAACTTATCTCGTTCTCTCTCACCGTCCATTAGATTAACAACCAACCTAATTACGCCTGCTCCTCTTTTACGCAGATAAGATTTGTCTAATTTGTCAGGTGCTGTCAGGTCGGGAAAGGAGGGCATCAATTCCAACTTCTTCTAACCAAGGGAGGTAGAAAAGAGCCCCAGCCTATTGTCACAGCGTTACTACACAATGTCACAATCTCTCCTCTACATACATCATACCTTATCTATCCTGTGAATGATGATATCTATACGCCATAAAACACTGTGACGTCTCCATAGAAAGGTCAGGTCAAAGTAGTCACTCTTTGAATTAGAGAGGCTAACATGGACATGCTGTTAAAGGACATGTTAACATGGATGTCATCCCACACGTGTCCAGGAGGGCGGGACATTATCCAAGGTTTTAGCATGCAGTGGGTTGTCTTTGTTCTCTGTAGAAGGACACTTCCTCATCTGGGTGTGTGAACGTGTCCCTTTGTCTGTCTGAGTGTTTGTGTTAAAGACACTGTGGGACAAGGTAGCTGTCAGGACTGTGCAAAACCCACACGCAGCAGAAACATATTTTAAATAAGGCATATCTGCAGAGGTACTGTTACATGGAAATTGGTTTGGTTTAATGTTCCATTGAAAATCACTCTATTGGATTTTCAGCGCTTTTTATTGTTCTGGCATCATCTTGTGTCTAAGTTGCTCTCTTCATGTTTCTTTTTCTCCAGTGGTCTGTGTTGTCACCTCCTCTTGGCCAGGGGGCCATCCTGATCCCCGTCACCGCCTCCCTCCACCCGACCCAGTGTCCGCCTCCTCAACTTCCTCCCTACAAAGTGGACTGAAGATCCCTAAACAGTGCCAGGCAAAAGAGCCGCAAAATTCCCCAAGATTACAAAGGTGAGTGTACACACACATCTCACAGGAGTCACTCGCGTGTGAGTTGATGTTGTAAATAAGGTGTGTGTTGGGAACAGATGGCGTGTCACTGGTTCTCTGACATCTGGAATGTGTGTTCGTGTGACAGCAGGTGGACAGACCTGTATGATCTATGGGCTGTGGTTGAGTTATGATGAACGTGATATAAATATTTTTCATGATTTACTGGCTTTTCAGTAGGTGAGAAGGACATCAATATTTGGCCTTTATTCAGATGTATAGGATTGGAACTTAACACTACCGCAAAGCAGATCATTTCTTAATTATTGACTATTTATATATATATATATATATATATATATATATGTGCAATATATATATATTGCACATTTTCGAGTAGTCTTTTATTGTGGCCAGGCTAAGGCACACCTGTGCAATACTCATGCTGTCTAATCAGCATCTTGATGTGCCACACCTGTGAGGTGGATGGATTATCTCGACAAAGTGCTCAATACCCCAGATTTAGACAGATTTGTGAACAATATTTGAGAGAAATAGGTCTTTTGTGTAAATAGAGAAATTCTTAGATCTTTGAGTTCATCTCATGACAGTTGCGTTCATAATTCTGTTCGATGTATATTCTTTTTGTATTTGGTCTTGTAATTGGTTTTAGATATTTTGTCCTGAGAAGACCAGACTATTGCCGGTCTTAAAGGTGATTTCTGTCAGTGACAGACATATGTCTTTCTGACCAGAGAACTAATGCTCCGAATTATTCTGTCACTTTTAATCCGGGTTATATTCTACCTGTCATACGTATTCTACCAGTCCTGTTTGACATCTCCTTTTCCCTATTTTTCTCCTCTGTTTACTACCATTGTGTAGGTTAGCCTGAATTAAATCGATATGTGTCTGGTGCAGCTAGCTGTCTCTCCAGGGAAGGGAAACCCCTTCTATAACACACACTGTTTGCCAATTAACTCCCATACACTTTGGATTTGGAGCCGGTGACATTTTGCATTGACTACCAGTCAACCAGGAACCCTTGCTGGTGTGATAGTAGAAGCCCTTTCCAGTGTTTTCCATGGTGGGCAGCATCAATGAGCGATACACCTGCTTCCTGTCCGTTGGCTCACCATAACCAGGGCGGTTAACGGCGGGCAGTGACTGGTCATTTATTTGAGCAAGAAGAGAGGCCTGGCTTGGCCCAGGCAGGGAGGGAGGGAGGGAGACAGGGAGGGAGGGAGGGAGGGAGGCACATCAGTGACAGATGTTTGAGGTCCTCCTCTTCTCCACCTCCAGGCGCCGATAGGATTGTAACCTCCACATGGAACCTGTCTTGTTTTGCCTTCACCTTCTCTCAAACTGAGTTTTGGCGTGTGTGTGTGTGTGTTATGAGTGGTCGTTTTGGGGAGGCGGAGTGTGGCACGGGGGGAACAGAAAAATTACATATTCAAATGTGATACAATAAAATGGAAATGTATTTAAATATATAGGCAAATATTTTAATACATACATGAAAGTATGCAGTGTCTTCATATATTTATTAAATATATGCATAACCAAGTAACATGTTGCTTGCTAGCTATGTAGCTATAGGCATTAGTGCGGGTTGGTTTCCTCTGATATATATTATGAGATATATCTTGCCTTCAAGATACACAGCTGAGATGTCTGTAAGGAAACAGGCTTCTTTTCTATGTTCACATGGATTTAAAAGTTAATGACTGGTCGCCCATTTAATGTTGAAAAGAAAGTTCAGTATATCTCATGAAGTTCTAATGTAGGTGAAACACGGGGGGTGTTTCAATGAAGCATGGTGTTATAAGTGTGGGGGGGGCAATGAGAAAGACAATTAATCAGTGCCTCTCCAGCTGCTTCCTGACATTTCTGCAAAATGTTGTGGAAAATGTAATGAAGGCTAGCTCGGTAATGGTTTCAAGCTTACCCAGTGGAAAATATGACAGTCTTTCCATAGACAATTAAGACCAACATGAAGCCCTTTTTTCTTTCCTTTTCCCCTTTTTGCTTCATTCTCCGTCTCCTATAGGGGGATATGTGATGTGTTTCATCCAGGGCTAAATGGAAACATGTACATTAAACATCCACAGCTGTGGACCATGAATTAACTAGCTGTAGTTAGTGCTGCTGCTTAGCTGGAGAATTCCCTTAACTGCACCTATGCTCTACAACACAGAGAGTCAAAGCTGGGGCACATGGTTTATCCCACAGTGCACGCAGGATGCCTGTTTAGCCGTTACCACCTCCAGGAAAACAAATCCGAAGTCCAAACGAAGTGGAAGCTAGTGCTCCCCCCCTTTGCTCTTTCCAGCATTGCAACAGTCCGCAAAAATGCCTGCTGGAGTGTCTCAGAGCAAAGGGCCTGTACACAGACACGGGGAACATGTGCTTTCATCTATACCGTTTTCAATTACCAAGGCCCGGTGGAATTATGCCGGAGTTCCACAACCCCTCCCTCCCCGCCTCTGCTCCTCCATGTCCTCAACTCTCAACCTCCTCGGGACATTAACATGGCTGACCCCCCCCCCCCCCGTGTCCGTCTGGACACTCGTTCGATTGGTAACCGTATATCAGGTCGGGGACAACAGCAGGGCGGCTAAACGGCCAGTTGCATTAACCATGACGTCATGTGGAAAGGAGCTGATTCTCCGGCTGATTCACCCCAGGCGCCAGGCTCCGACCACTGGAGTGTCCCCATACCCCAGGTTGGGCCCCTTGCTGAGAGAGAAGGAGAGAGAGTTAATGAGAGAGAGCAACAGAAACTGAGGAGATGTGTGTGTGTGTGTGTTTTGTGTATATCTGTGTGTGTATGGTTGTGTTGCCATTGGCTGTGTGCTCTATGTGTGTATGTGGTGTGTGTGTGTTTATTCACGTCCTGGCTTATGGACTGGCTTGTCTGGGGAAATGATGTCACCCTCCATTACCTATGAAGCCTGTCTGTCTGTCCGTCCACAGACAGTTCTGGGCTAATTCCTCTTTACACGTTGGCCAAACAGGTCTAATTTTTTACGCAAACCTAATTGTAGTTATATTATTATATATTCTTATGAGAAGTCCTACAAAATATGTGTTAAAAAATATCTTAAGCATCTACAGTTAACTTTGGGAACACGTTTTAACATTATATTACATTATTCCAAGTCTCTGGATAGGGTTGATTCTGAACTGGATCTACTCTGCACTGTAAGCCTTTCCCCAACACCATTATGACAGCTCTGATCTGCTACAGCGTTGGTCTGCCGATCTGACTAATGTCCTCTGGGACAGAAGCCGGATCAGACACTGATGGAGGGGATCTGGAGGGAATAAACAAATGAGCAAACAGATAAACTGTGTATCTGAGGTAACTGTCTGCGGTGAGGTGTGTGCTGTAGGCCTGAATGGCTGGATGTAGCGCAGCAGCACTAACAGGGATCCGGTTTATAGCCGGCACTCATAGAATACGCCCCGCATAATGGCCTGGCGTTCTTGGCAAAGCAGATTGCATTCACCACAACCGGCAGGAACATCTTCAGACATGATGTCCGATACCCATGTCAGGTTTTGGCACCGAGCGATTCATTAAGAGCCCAGATGAAGGGCCGACGTTGTTCCGTTTCCCCGATGGGTCTCATGACAACCAATGCAAACAGAAGCCAGGTATTCCACGTGGCGTCTGAGGAGCAGGTGGAACCGCTTTCGTATCGCTTGTGTCCATAGCAGGGCGGTGCGCCGTGCACACCTCAGTTTAACGTGCGCTGCGCTGTGCCTAGCGAACGCGGTCTTCCCACTCAAACGACCAGCCAACCAGCCGGGTTGTGTAAGCGGGCCCTTTCACAGAGCCAATTCATCAGCACGATAACCCTGCTGCATGGTGTTCAGGCATGATCCTCCCACACAGGAACCGTCTCCCACACTCCTCACCTCACCGTGTCTCAATGAGACTGTAGCCGAGGCCTCCTACCCACGCCGAGCACACACACACACACACACACACACACTCACACACAGACACACACACACACACACACATTCCCGTGTTAAAAATATCACCTCACATTCTATTCAAGCACCGTGGCTACAGTGTGCCTCCTACCTGCTTTGAAATAGTCTTGAATTTGACTGTTAGGAAAGGATTCTTTTCAGAATCCCGTGCCAAATTAGATTTACCAGTACCGGTTGGTATTTGTTTGTTTGTTTGTTTGTCTTGTAACGAACTATCCATCCATCGCATGTTGCCTTGTTGAGTTATCATTACACACATACCATTGTATACATTTCCAGAGTGCTCGTTAATATTGCTCTGTGAGGTCAAACTGACTCTGCTGACCATCTGGACTTGATTTGGATGGTCTCTCCCCTGGCCTCTCCACAGCCTGTTGAGTTTGTCTCTTCCCGTTCACCAGGCTGCAGTATCTCCGTGCTGCGGTCTCCTGGCTCCAGGCTACTGCTTCGTCTTTGGGCTCCTAATGAGGAGTCAATATGACACTCGGGGGGGCTGACTTGCAAACAGACTGGGTGATACATCCACAGAACCTGCTTACAGGGGATAAAATCACACCGCAAACCTGCTGGCTGTGCAAACGGTGAATCTCACAGGCTGTCAAAACCAAAACTATCGGGAGTTTGTCCGAAGACAAATAGTTTTTGCTGTTTTTTGTGAGATTCCAGGATATTTTCTGTTTTCTAGATAGTTTTGGTTATACAATCCCAGGGGCGTTATGGTACATTGTTTTGCTGAGGTTTCTATCCCGTCCGATTTTAGTCATAACAACATTGGAATTCTGTTAATCCATGATACTACTCTTGTTAGCCTTGATAGGCATACATGAACCTGCAGCTCAAAAGAGCCCAGAAGTGGGTCAAGACTGCATAACTAATAACCCGAACCAAGAACTCCACCCTCTTTCTTTGAAAATGACCAGGTTTATGGGCCCTCTTATGATATTCTGATGATTCTAACACCTGTAACATCTTGATTTGTCCAAAGCACCAATAATGCTGCCTGTTATCCATTGTTTGATAATGAATCGGTACTGTTTATGTTAACGGAGTAGGTCCACAATTTTAGAATATTGTGCACTGTGAATTCCTTGAAGCAGTTCAGGTAAAATTGAGCCTGACGCCCCTAAAACACATAATACTTTATTGTAGGACCCTTGCTTCAATCTATTTTCAGAGCCCTTTCATATTTTCCCCTAGCTAGCCAGTTTTTAAAGCCAGTTGGAGCTGTTAAAGTTGCCTCCATCTCTAATGAGCTGAAATAGCTGGAACAAAGAGCCCGGCTCCCCTTTCATTCCCACTGTAAGGAAAGATACAAAGCAAAGACATTTTAATGCAGATATGTGTTTGTTTGTTTGCCCGTCCTAGTATTTTCAGATTTTTTTATTTTAAGAAGCCAACACACCCACATACACACACAAGCCAAGACACACACACACACACAGATATAAATAAGGATCTCGGCTGGGGGTCCTATTAGGCCTCCGGAGGCTGACCATGAAGCACTCCTAGTCAGGACTTTGTTACCATAAACTCTGTAACTACTGAATGGAAACAATTAGCAATGCCTTGAATTATTCAGTCTGCCCTGGAAACGACAAGAAACGCTGGCGGTTTGGCTCAGGGAAATAAGAAACGGCCAGTGTGTGTGCCTGTCTACAGTATATTGCCTCTGGGAACTCGATGTCATCAGGAGGACAAAGAAAAATGGGTAACCGGATCCCTACAAAAACTCCACCATGACCGTATTCTGGCGGTTGTGTCACGGTGAACCCTACAGACAGGCCATTGAATTAGGCCACTGTGGCAATAAAATGGTAATCTGGCATAACGGATAACGGAACAGCGTGGGCATCTTGCAATTTTTCTTTTCTTTTGTGGAACTTTACAGGTGAATTCGGTCCAAATGTGGCCAATTATTCAGCTGGAATTGCAGATGGAATTTCTAGAGGAATTTCTCAGGTGCAGTTGCTGATGTCAATCTGCTTAGACCAACAGAAACATGCACACACATTTTTGAATTGCAAAACCTTCCTGTGTAAGAGAGCTGGGACTGGAACCAGATGAGGTTGATTGAATTACCTTTATTTGTTTATTATGTAACGCTGGCAGTTTGTAAACAGCCGAACAGTCGATAATAACAGTGTTAAAGACCATGACTCAGAAAATTTAAAGAACATACTTTGGCAACCAAGATATTTTCCAGGTCTGTTTTTGTTTTATTCACACTATGTTATTTATTTATTCATTTATTTACTGTGCTCGTGTCCTGCAATGAACTTTTTTCTGGACAGAGCGCATTGATTCATTTGAACTTTTGATGTAAATTCAGTGGATTCACTCCATTCTCTGATTTGAAGTTAAAATGAACTCCAAGCACTTCAAATTGGTATGTGGCATCTTGACTTAACTTTGTGTCCCGAAGATCACCTACTGACGGAAATATCCAAGCGATCTATTATCGTCTCTTCTGAATCGGTCTGCCCCGGAATGTCCAGTACCTTATCCTTTCATTGGAAAGGCGACGTATTTTCCATTGAGTTTAAAGGCCTCTGTAACGTTTCCTATTTTACCAGCAACAATGTACACAGATGTGCGTCACTGGAAGCGCCTCAGGCTCAATGCCTCCCACATTCCCCATAGATCAGAAGCCAGAACTAGGCCGGAGGTGGGCAGAAGCTCTCTATGTCCCTCATCATCCCCCACCCCCAATTGAAAACTTAGCCCTAATCTTAGGAAGCTAACATTTGTACCCACACAATATGTGTACATCTAGGGAAAGAGGTTGGATGGAGGTGTGTGGGGGGGCGTGATAGAGGTGTGTTTAAAATGTCTGCCTTACCATGGGCTCTGGTTGTTGGCAGAAGGCCACTCTCAATACGGTTAGACTATGAACGTCTTACATAAAATGGTTGAATCATCCAGTGGAGTATTTCTGTTTATATCTTTTAGGATGCACTCCGTCTCTATAGCGAGGTGCCCCCAACACACTCTTTCTCTGTGTTTGTCCCACGCACACTTCCTCCAAGTACTCCACTCGAAAAGGGTGCCAGTGAAAATTCCCACCCACGCTCAGTCAGAAAATAGGACAGCATTTTAGTTTGGATTAATGGCACTTTACATAACCCATTCAATACTTTTCCTTTGATTTTAGAAACTGTACTGTTAGGAAATACTGCAAAGCAGAATTCATCAATGGTTTTGGACTGATGTTGAGTAAACTGTATCTGGCTTTATAGGGTTGGAGGCCACATGTTAATGTCGTAAAGTGTTGCATTCTCCTCCTGGGCCAAGAGCTGAACAATTAACAGAAAGACCTCATCCCAGTTGTAAAGTGTAAGAAAGGTAGTTGGTGTTTCAGTGTAGTTTCCAATTAAGTTAAATACTCTTTATAAAACTGACTCAGGCTTTCACCAATTACTTTCTTCCACTCACTGATAGTTTTGCTATGGCATTATAAGGAGGAATAGTAGTGAAATTGTTGATATATTTGCATACATATTGTGATATTGTTTCTAAAATTAAAGATCATATCGTGTTGTGATGTTATTTTAGTACCAGTTTTCTGCACCTGCACCAAAGCTTGTTTTATTTATACGTCATTTTTATGTGATGGCTTGTTCTTGTCCCTCTACAACAAACATGTGAAGAGCAATATATTTGGAACATTGAAATGCAACAAGATCACAATATTAAATTGAGAATCACAGTAAATATTGTATTGACACATTATTACTGAGAAGAGCATATTTTGTGAAAATCAGCTAGGGTGAGTTTTAAGTTTAACATTCTTCAGTAACATTCCAATATAATATCCATCATTAAGTTTATACAGTACAGCAATCCATTAATTGAATGCAATAATTATTATTATTATTATGTTGGTTTGCTACAACTGATGCAGGTTTCATTTGAGACTGCTTTGTTTAGCTGTTTCCACATACACCTTTGACCTTTTTAATGGTATTGTAGGTGGCTTTTACAGAAAGTGAATCTGAACTGTAACTAATATCCATCCAACCACCCGTTGTTTAACTCCGGCCTCCACAGAGGAAGTATGGTCTGTCTTGGTGTTTGAACACATTCTTTCTGTGTTACAGCACGGAAGAGTATGAAAACAAAAATCGACCAAAAGTTAATGTTTCAGGTGCTAAAAATACCCGTGGTTTTCTGCTGTGCTATTTTTAGCTCTCACGTTGGCCTCCAGACACCCACGTCAAACAGCTCCTACACAGAGCAAAGGGGCCTTGTGTGTGTGTCTGTCGCAATCAAAAAGAAAAAACTGAAATGAGGAAATACACAGCAGAGATTTGCAGGTTCAGCAAGTTAAGCTCATACATTGGGTTCATTCTGTAATTAGGTGACGGTGTGGCTTCTGTACGTTTGCACTCAAAAATAGAATCTGAAAGGTATGTAGGGGATTTTATAGTTTACGTGTTTACATTGCAGTATGTGTATGTACAGTGAATAAGGTCAAATCAAACCAAAGCCATTGAAAAGAAAAATTGTCGTGTTAGTACTTCCTTTATGACTTGCCCTTTGGTCGCCCACGCACATATGATGTCTAACGTCACTTCCATTCGACTGTCTATTTTTACTCTTTTGTGTCTTTTAGGAACTGTGTGGGCTAAGATGTTACTGATGAATCATAGTTAGCCGGAGAGTGTGACTCAATCAGACACTACTCGTTAGAAATATTTCAATTTCAATTTTATGTACCACAATGCTTTTGTGCGACACACCTTTGTACAGGGGATTAAGAACAACTTAACTAATTAATTTGAAAATGATTGTCAGTTATTGACATGTCTTCTCTAAGTTTTTATTTCGCATAATATAAATGTTTCTCTCTCCTCTTTCTAGGTCCTACACAAGGAAGTTGTAAAAGTAGGGAAATCTACTAGCACTTTTTTGAAGACGGGTAAGTGTTTAGTAATAAGCAATGTACTCAATCCAGATTATCCTGATTTTAAAAACATTATTTTCCAGTTTATTCATTCCTGTTCTGTTTACATTTTCAGATCTCTCACTCATCTTCATAAATGTAATGAACTGGACGAACATTGGAGGGTAGGAGCAAGTTTACAGTATGATTGCCAGGAAGAAAGTATTTTGATGCAGACTACAGAGGATCTTTGTGACTCAAATGTGGAACAAACTGACAACCTTGCAATGGAAGGCCCCTTTGTTTAAGAACTCCAGGTGTTTACAGCATCTGACATTTGACCCTTGAGAAACCCAACTGCAGTCTCTAGAGGGACTATGGAGCCACGTGAATCTACTGCTGGACAAAAATGCACCAAGGAGCCCCGGGAGAAGCTGCAAAGGAAGTGGGTCTCAGAGCCGTCAGCTGGCACAAAAAGAAACGCTTTCGCTGACCCCGAGGGAAAGAGGCACTCGCATCGCGAAAGCCTGCAGAGTGGTGCGGGTGGCAGCAATATTAGCGGCTCAGCACAAAACTATGGCTCTGGTAAGCTGCTATCAACTGCAATGAGTCAGTCATCTCAAGACAGTCAGTACGCACAGGCTTTCCCCCGTACTTACTCCTACCAGTTACCACAACCATACCCGCAACAGCCCATGCAAGAGCGCTTTGTGTCCGGAGCAAAGCCGCAGCCTGGATTGGAGGCCCATGCCTGGCCCTTCGCCGGACAACTCCCTTCAGATGACATATTCACTGGACACCCGCGAGCCCATGGAGGCTTCCCCCGTCAGAAATCTCCCAGTTTGCCCAATTCTTTTGGTCAGTATTCCCAGTCAGAGCCGCCAGAGGAGGGCTATAAGAAGGAGCAGAAACCCAAGAAGCCCGGGAAGTACATCTGCCACTACTGTGGAAGAGCTTGTGCTAAACCCAGCGTACTGAAGAAGCACATTCGTTCACATACGGGGGAACGCCCATACCCTTGTGTCCCCTGTGGGTTCTCATTTAAAACCAAGAGTAATTTGTACAAACACAGAAAATCTCACGCCCATGCTATCAAAGCCGGACTTGTACCATTCTCCGAATTGGCAGCTTCACGGACAGACATGGATCAGGCGTCCTCTGTGGGAGAGACAGAGGTACACTCAGATGGCGAACAAAGCACAGACACCGACGAGGAGACAGCAGAGGCCTCCATGTTCATGGACAAAGGCAGCCCCATACCCCAGATATCATTCGATGTGGACAAAAGCACAATGGGAAAGGGTGGAGAACCGGCATATGCAGACTCAGCTGAAGAACTAGCAATGGCATCTGTGAAAGTGCCAATCTTGATTGTCTCAAAACAAGGTGTGCCGCCAACGGCAGTGGAGTGCCCCCTGTTCACAGAACTCAAAGATTCTCACATCAGCTCACATGTCGGCCGCATGGATGACTCTCCCACTATCAAACAGAGACTGGCTCTGAGACTGAACGAGAAGAAGGGATCCCAGGACTCTGACCAGCAGTCCCAGCAGTCCCTAAACCTGTTGAGTCCACACAGCAAAGGCAGCACAGACTCTGGCTACTTCTCCCGTTCAGAAAGTGCAGAGCAGCAGATCAGCCCTCCCAACACAAATGCAAAGTCGTATGAGGAGATCATGTTTGGTCGGACTTGGTATTACAAACATAATTCTGCTAGATCCAGACAATCCATTGCAGAAGGCATGGCCACTGTTGGCCAAGACACTAACATAGTCATGGGAAAGATATCTGAGGATCATATTTTTTTCAGAAACGATAGCAGGGAAGCGCAACTACTAGCCGGCATTGACCCTAAGCAGTATCCCACAGGCCCTTGCCAAAGCAATACAGGTCTACTAGAGGCTCCTTCTGATTCAGGGCCACTCATTAGGAGTAACTCAATGCCAACATCCTCTCCGACCAACCTCAATGTCCCACCGGGGATAAGAGTGAGCCACTCGTTTGACGAGATGATGACGTCTGATGATGTCTTTTACCCTGGTGCTGCTGTTCTTAAGAGGCTTAGGAGACAGGCAGCTTTTGAGCACTCAGTACATGAAGGGCATGGCGATTCAGACGCCCATGGACACGCTTCCAAAAACACAGCAGCATCTGTGGCATTGAAGCTACTTGAGCGTCCGGTGGTGCCAGAACACACAGCATACAGCCCTTATGGTTCTAAAGTGGGAATGACAGAGATTGCCACTCGTAAACGCAGAAAGGAAAAGAGTGTGGGGGATGAGGAAGATGGCCCTGGCCAGTATGACAGTAGTTGTAGTGGATCAGTGGATATGGTTGGAGATTATGATTTAAAACAAGGTAGTCTGGAGGGTTCGAGGGCAACACCTACCGGCAAGGGATCCATGGGATCAATGTACAGTGCACAAAGCCAATCAGACAGTTTCGAAACATGCTGTAGCAGTGTGTGCTCAGAGGACGTGGTGCTAGTTCCTGACTGTGACAGAAAGGCAGCTGGCAACGTAATCTCTGTAATTCAGCACACCAACTCACTCAGTAGGCCAAACTCCTTTGAGAAGTCAGAGTCCTTTGAGCACCCAGCCTATCTGCAGGACAAACCCTCCAGCCAATATTCAGAGCAGTCAGATATAGAGAACATAGAGGATGTGCAGAGCCCTGATTCAATCCTACGGTCTGAGAGCATGGACCAGCAGCAGCAGAGCGAAAGCGATTTAGCTTCAACCAACCAGCCCTATCACATGCCCCCTAAACTTGTACGTCAACCCAACATCCAAGTGCCTGAGATCAGGGTGACCGAGGAGCCAGATAAGCCAGAGAAAGAGCCTGATGTCCTGACCAAGGAACCAGAGAAACATGTTGAGGAGTTCCAGTGGCCTCAGAGAAGTGAGACTCTTTCTCAACTCCCTGCAGAAAAGCTGCCTCCTAAGAAGAAGCGTCTGCGTCTGGCAGATCTGGAACACTCCTCTGGGGAGTCCAGCTTTGAGTCCTGCACCAGCCTGTCCAGGAGCCCCAGTCAGGAGAGCAACCTGTCTCACAGCTCCAGCTTTTCCATGTCCTTTGACAGGGAAGAGAGTCTCAAGTCTGCATCACCCACCAAGCAGGATGACTTTAGTAAGCAGTCTGAGTACAGTGGCAACTCTCTCACCATCCCCGGCCATCACCAGCAAAGGGAGATGAGACGTTCCTCGTCCGAGCAGGCTCCCTGTGCTCTGCCCACCGAGATCCCTGAGATCCGTAGCAAGTCCTTTGACTATGGCAGCCTCACAACATCTTCCAGACAGGGAGAGGTCTACGCCAGTGCATCAGCTATGAAAGAACGGAGGCGAGGCTTCCTAGTCAGGCAGGCCTCCCTCAGTGTTTACCCTGAGACTGTGGTGCATGAGCAAGGGGCTCTGGAAATGACTATCAAGCAGGAACACTCTGACCATGGACATGCATCTTGGCAGAGTGTCTCCTCCTCTCAAGGTTCTCATGGTGCATCAGCCAGCGAAGTAGCACGACCTAAGAAAGGGTCACATCATCATCTTCTACCACAGAGCATTAGTGAGGATAGCCAGGACGACCCACCACTGTTACAAAAGACACCTCGTCTGCCAAGTCAGCAGTCATCAGATGCCGAGCATTCGGGTCAGGAGCTCCTGAGCCAGGAAGCAATGCAGTACTCCTCACTCCAGAGCAGCTTGGCTTCACTGCCTTTCCTGCCATTTCAGCCAGGCCTGTTTTGGCATCCCGAGTCCACACAGAGGCATAAGCAAAATCTGGCTTTCCAGCCACACCAATTACAGAAACTACATATCAGACAGCCTAGTCTAGCACATTCGCTCCAAAAATCCCACCCATCCCTTCATCAGCTACAGCAGATCCAGGAGCAGTGCGATGCGAAGGCTAACGGTGCTATTACTCAAAACTATCAGTATCCACCCAGAGCCACCCCCCAGTCCCAGCATTATTCCACTCTACCATCTAAAGTGGCCCTCACCGAGAGCACAGTGCTCCTGCAACAGGTCCAGCCAATCTTTGCCACTCAGAATGCAGGTTCACAGCCATCTCTCCCAGGTATGCTAGTGCCCGTTAGGATACACACACATGTGCCATCTTATGGAAGTGTTATGTACACAAGTGTTTCACAACTTGTAGCTAACCATGGACAGAGCACTTATTCAGCAAGAGTCATATGCTCAGAGAGTGTATCATCTGGTTCACTCACTGGTGGCTGTGTTTCAAAGCACTCGGTTGCCTTCAACTTATCTCAGATCCTTGGTCAGCCTGAGGGAGCTATTCGTTATCCACTCTGGAATGCACCAGAAATGAACACTGAACACGGGAGACTGAACACGGGGATTCCGCTGTCATTGACATCGGGTACCATCTCCACCACGGATGCGTCCTCCAGTATTGGAGGAAGCAAACGGATGCTATCACCGGCCAGCAGTCTGGAACTCTTCATAGAGACCAAACAGCAGAAACGGGTAAAGGAAGAGAAGATGTACGGTCAGATTGTAAAAGAGCTTAGCGCTGTAGAACTAAGTGCTTCGAAAGATAACAGCAAGTTACCAAAGCAAGCTCCTCTGAAGAGCGAGGATTCAGTGGATGACCAGGAGAGAATGTCCGCCTCCCCATCAGAAGACTTCCCCTCCACCAAAATCCCAGTGCGTTCCAACGCACCTCACATACCTGACGTGCCTCCAGCTGACAGCTTCACTCCACCTCTGCAAATTGTGACAGAAGCCCCTGGTGGCAGAGAGTCCCCAGAGGAGCTAGACATTGACGATTCCTCTACCCCAGAGGCTAGCTCCAGCCCGCAGTCTATGGTCTCTTCTAGTGCCACTCAAGAGGAGGCCAAACCACCTATGGGCAACAAGATCCCTGTCAACATGCTGGTGCAGCTGGCTGCCAATCAGAGTGGGAGTGCTGCTGGGGGCACTCTGCTGCTCACAGATCTGGCTGACGTTCAGCAGTTTTTTCAGTTCCCCAGTCTTCGAACAACAACCAGTGTCAGCTGGTGCTTCCTGAATTACACCAAGCCGAACAATGCTCAGACGACTCTTCTGACTTCTGTCTACAGTTCCTGGTGCGTCAGCTCTTACAACCCTAACCCTCTCAGTCTCAGCACCAAGGCTACTTTGGCCCTGCTCTGTTCCAAGCAGAGGAAGAACCCAGAAACCTACACAATGGCTGACATGTATCGACCTGGGACTGGAAAACTTGTGTCCTCTCAAGCTTGGAAGCAGAAGTTTGACCAGGTAAAACATCACATACAATAAACCTCTTATTCCCAGTTGATGTATTTACATTGGTAAAAAAAATGTATTCAAGGTTTTGTGTTCCAAGCTTTTACTCCCCTACACTATTAAAAACAGTCTGAGATAAAAGGTGTTTTTCAGCCATCTAATTTGATGGCATCTACCACCAAGTTTTTTTTTTTTTTGTGAGGATTTATCTGATTGTTATCCATGTTTTCCATTTACAGATGAAGCCAGAACTTATGCAACGAGATGTGAACAAATATGGGAAGAAAATCAAAGGGCTTAGCTCCAGGGAACGTCTCAAGGAGGACCATGGAGAGAAGGAAGCCTCCTCAAAACAGGCTGAGCCCACTCGCATCAAAATCTTTGATGGAGGGTATGTGAAGTTGGTTTTCATTAACCATTAAAATGTAATTAAAAGCCTTTCAATGTCATAGAAACACCTGGAAATGACTGTTTATTGTTGTGACTTTCAGAAAACATTTACATGTTTGTGAAAGGCAAAAGTTGTATAAGCTAGCTACTGCAGTAACTTTATTTCATACCAATAAACATGTTTCAATAAAGCAGAGAACTGCTACTGTTTGAGAGAAAATGTATTTTTACTGCCATGGTATTATTGGCTGCTGTGTGACTACTGTAACCTCTACTGGCAAATGATTCATAGATCAAAGAATGTTTTCAGTTTTTTTTTCAAAATCACATACCTGGAATGATTCTTTTATGATATTCCCATATACAGTGAGAACAAATTATAATAATTCAATTTCATAAATAGTAACAGCTGTTAAAACATCTCCGACCCATATGCAGTTGAATTTGACACCAGAATATTTTTTTCTGAACGGTAAAAGGCTTTTTGATCTAGTAAAGTGAAAAGTGGCCTGTTTGATCTATTTGATATTTACTCCCTTAACACATTCATGCTTCAATATGAAAACACTCCTATAATGTTGAAAAACCTGGTCTTGTTATGATTTTAGGTACAAATCCAATGAAGACTATGTTTACGTGCGTGGTAGAGGAAGAGGGAAGTACATCTGTGAGGAGTGTGGGATCCGCTGTAAGAAGCCAAGCATGCTGAAGAAACACATCCGCACGCACACTGATGTCAGGCCGTATGTCTGCAAGTTCTGCAACTTTGCTTTTAAAACTAAAGGTAAGATTTCCTCTGTTTCATATAACCACATAAATGCGAATGAACACCTTTTTATCTTTAGCAATTCAGCCTGTTTATTCAAACATGGGCATTGATCACACTAGAACAGGATTTTTGTATAAGTGGAAATGAAAAACTATATTTATTTTAAAATATGATGGCATATGAGGTGGTCCAGCTGTCAAAGCCACTGCCTCTGATACACTTACATTGCAACAACGTGGGTTAGAATCCCACCTACTGCTCTTTCAGTAGTAAGTACTCTCTCCTCTATCTTTGACCACTTTCCTGTCCAATAACGCATTAAAATACCTGGAAGAAATATATATGCATATATAAATGTTTTTTTATGAATTAATATTAGACTGTACATTTTGCTCTAATTTAGAGACTTTAGTCCACAATTAGCCCATCTTATAGATGTGTGAGAACCCATTTATCATAGTCAAATATAGAGTAAATAAAAAATAAATTATAAAGCACACCTAAGGGTATGTTTTAACAGTAGCAAGGCCAGGCTACTTTAGATGCCCCTTCTTGTCAAAGATTTGTCATTTTGACTCAGACATACTGAAAGTGTAATATATGTGATATATGCCATTGAAATAATTTATTATTTATTGGTTACATGGAAATGAAAATGTATAAAAAACAGCGTCTGTTATTTTTATATAGACATCCGCATGTTCCCTGTATTTGAAAAGTTATTATAAAATGTTTTGGTGCCTCAGGAAAATAATGACATGTCCTCTTAGTGATATTTTGTTTGCGATGTACACAGATAAGCCATAACATTATGACCGCTGACAGGTGAAGTGAATAACATTGATAATCTCGTTATCATGGCACCTGTCAGTGGGTGGGATATATTAGGCAGCAAGTGAACATTCTATCCTCAAAGTTGATGTGTTAGATGCAGGACCAATGGGCAAGCATAAGGACTTTTACAAGGGCCAAGTTGTGATGGCTAGACAACTGGGTCAGAGCATCTCCAAACCTGCAGCCCTTGTGGGGTGTTCCTGATCTGCAGTGGTCAGCACCTATCAAATGTGGTGCGAGGAAGGAAAAGCAGTGAACCAGCGACAGGATCATGGGCAGCCAAGTGAAGGCTGGCCCATGTGGTCTAATCCAACAGACGAGCTACTGAAGCTCTAATTGCTAAAAAAGTTAATGCTGGTACTGATAGAATGGTGTAAGATCACACAGTGCATTGCAGTTTGCTGCATATGGGGATGTGTAGCTGCAGACCAGTCAGGGTGCCCATGCTGACCCCTGTCCACTGCCAAAAGCGCCTACAATGGGCATGTTAGCATCAGAACTGGACCACGGAGCAATGGAAGAAGGTGGCCTGGTCTGATGAATCACATTTTCCTTTTACATCACCTGGAGGGTCGTGTGAGTGTGCATCGTTTACCTGGAGAACACGTGGCACCAGGATGCACTATGGGAATGCAAGCTGGTGGAGGCAGTGTGATGCTTTGGGCAATGTTCTGCTGGAAAACATTGAGTCCTGCCATTCATGTGGATGTTCATTTGACATGTACAATCTACCTAAGCATTGTTGCAGACCGTGTGCAAACTTTCATGGCAACGGTATTCCCTGATGGTACTGGCCTCTTTCAGCAGGATAATGCACCCTGCCACAAAGCAAACATTTCAGGAATTTTATTTCAGGAATGGTTTGAGGAACACATCAACAAGTTCAAGGTGTTGACTTGGCTCCAAATTCCCCAGATCTCAATCCAATCGAGCATCTGTGGGATGTGCTGGACAAACAGGTCCAATCCATGGAGGTCCCAGCTCGCAACTTACAGGACTTAAAGGATCTGCTGCTTATGTCTTGGTGCCAGATACTACAGCACAACTTCAGAGGTCCAGTGGAGTCCATGCCTCAATGGGTCAGGGCTGTTTTGGTGGCAAAAGAGGGACCTACACAATATTAGGCATGTGGTCATAATGTTATGGCTGATCTGTGGAAACCTCCTATTGACATTTTAAGGGGTGGCGTGACTTTAAATATTGCAGAGATATTTACATTTTTAAATACATTTCTAATGTTAAAGACCTGATGACAGTCATAGTTATATACAAAAAAGGGACCCATGAGCAATCATTATAGAGAAGGAATTTGTGTTTCTGTACTGATAGTCTAAGCTGCTGCCTCAAAGTTCAAATATTATACTACCATATGGGTTGGAACGCTGCCCACTGATGTTTTCTTTACCTGGTTTCTTGTAAAATTAAGAATACAAATTCCTGAAAATATACAATATGAAATGTGTATTTATCCCATTTTGGAATCAACCTATTCAAACAGAGTTGCACAGCTTTTCTCCTGTGAAGTGTTGATTGGTGAATTGATAGGCCACATGGTCTACTGTATGCTGCTTCCAGTAAGACTTTCCTGTAAGACTTTCCTGTAAGACTCATAAACTCTGATTTCAGGAAATCTGACAAAACACATGAAGTCGAAAGCCCACATGAAGAAATGCTTGGAGCTCGGGGTGTCAGTGACATCGGTGGAGGATACAGGTGAAGCTGGTATGAATCAGACAGACTGATTGAGCACATTGTGTAGAGATGGGCCAGATACCGGGCCCTGGTTATGGCACAGGGACCACTGTCATTATGAAAAACAGAAGCTTGCTCTCTGCTTGATTTATAGAAAATGGTCCAAATTTATGATAGATAGTAATGTTCCCTGCATTGTTCTTATCGTTCTGCATAGAATGTTAAGGAATTCCATCAATCCTTTCAATCCATATGAAATTAATTGCAGTTGTTGTAGAAGATATTCAAACATCTAGATTTGAAAATTACTACTGTGTTTAAATGTACACGGTATTTTTTAAGGCTTTGTCTTAGAGAAATAAATAGTCTGCTGTTAATACAATTCATTCAACTAGATCAGTTGGTGATTTTCCCATCATTTCCTTTTTAGACAATGGTGAGGATGGCCAGAGAGAGTCCATGAAGATGTCCGGCATCATGGCGAACCACCAGTTCTCAGACGCAGATGACTCTGATGGTGGCGAGGACGACGGGGATGAGGTGGACGATGATGAGGATGACGACGATGATTACGATGGCGACTCCACACCCAAGACGCGCTCCAGAAGCACAAGCCCTCAGCCCTATGGCGTGCCGTCTCTCTCCATCACGGCTGTGGCGGCATCTCAGGGCACCTGCTCCTCAGACCTGCTGAGCCACAACTCCAAACCACCCCTCTTCAGCTACTTCACAAGCCTGCCCAGCATCCAGATCACCCAGCTAATGGTTCCCAGTGAACGTGCCGGCCAGGGCCAGATGGCGGAGTACCAGCGGCTACTGCAGGGCGCTCTTGGCGAGGACTATAAGAGTAGGCTGGATGTACCCAGCTCTATGGATGAGGACTTTGGCCTGTCCCCAGACCACAGTTCCTCCTCATTCGACCTGTCTCCGTCTCGCCTTTCCTCCCCTGGCCTGGACTCATCACCTCTACGAGAGCCCTCCCCAACCTCCTCCTCACGCAAGTACCTCTCCCCCCGCCGCGACCTGTCCCCCCGTGGCCGATTGTCGCCCCGCAGAGAGGTGTCCCCTCTCAGGCACGTATCCCCCAAGAGAGACATCGCCTTCAGGAGGGACCTATCACCCCGGAGGGATCTGTCGCCAAGGTCCAAGGCCGGACATCCCATGTCGCCGGGCAGGGACCTGGTGGGTAGAAGGGAACTGTCTCCACGCAGTCACCACCGGGGCTTGATCAGACCTGTCTCCCCCAGGAGGGGCATGCACCACCACAGCGCCCCCTGGAGCCTGGGCCAGCACCTGCACTCAGAGATGTTGCCACTGGGCCAGCGCAGCAGGAGCCATTCAGAGATGGAGACGGTAAGTAACTGTAGTTAAGTACTAATTGTAAGGACTAGTCCTCTGTAACCAAGTCTCTAAAATCCCGTCTCTGTCAGGCCTCCCTAGGAAGTTTAGTTAATTTAATATTAAACAAAAAGGTTTAAATTGACTGCTGGCTACCAGTGGAAATATTGTTTTTGTGTTAAAAAACATCCCTTACATGCTAGTTGGTTTTGTGTGTAATATTGTCTTTGCTTTCAGAGTGGTTTGTTGGCATAATTGGGCTCTACCAAGAACCGTTTTATCATCTAAAGGTTCTTTTTTAATAGTGTAAAGTTTTTTTACGGAAACCCCTTTGTCACAGTTAAATGGTACTACTATAGTAGTCTTTTAATGTGTTTATTATAATACAATAGTTTGATGTAACGCAGTGGTGTTTGGAATGTCTTGGTTGATAGGCCACCTTAGGTATTCACATCACATTAGGTTTGATAAAAAATTATTGGACTCCAACAAGCATTCACTGCTCCACAAAGATACATGCTACACACAGATCACTAAACATGATCATTCTGCACTAGAGCATGCAGGAAAATTTAATGATTCCTTTTTACCTTTCAATGAACCATTGTCTCCCAAACAGGGTTCTTTGGATCAAAGTGGTTCTTGGTCTACCCTATCTTTCCACAAATAACTATTTTATAGTATGCTAGTTTGCAACATTGATGAAAAATACCTGTCAGAAAACTGAATTCTGTTACTTTGTACAAAAAATCGGCTTATGTTTACATATTTTGAAGGTTTTAATTGGCGGTTTTCTAACCATCCTCATGCACTGCTGCACCGGTTTTGGTTTTGTGTTCGACTGGTTTGGTGTGTTGCAAGGTCACATTGACTTAGAGCGGGTCTCTATCCCCATTTAGAACCGGTTTTAAATCATGCAATACTGTTTTCACAAATGCCTGCGGCTTCAAAGGATGGTTAGTGGTCTGTCTAAAGTATGGATCCATGCAGACCCGCTATAGTATTTTCAAGCATTTCAATGTAGATATGCTATGGAGTCATTGCACTGTTCTCCAAGCCGACTGGCTGGTTTACATAGTACAGAGGGATATGAAGATAAGGATGTCGTAGCCACAATGTAAGCTTGGCTGATCATTTTCTGGTTAATAACTGCTGTTTTTGTTCTTAAGAGTCTTGTTAAACCCTACTTTCCAGGAACCCTTGTTTAAATAAAGCTTGAAAAAGAGTCTACCTCAGCAATTTCGCAAATATTCATATTTAACTTTTTAGCTGGTTTCGTCATATGTATGTGGATTTTTCCTACCTTCTGAAAATCCATTAAAAGCTGTCTTTTCCTCTTTCACAGATTGTCAGTATTTACTAACCCAAATTATATGATATTACATTCTTGGGTGTACCACAGTGTGGATTCTTTGATTCATACAGTATGCTTGTGCTATATCCTATGTTGATATACAGTTTATCAAGCCTTTCAATCGTTGAACTCAAACTCAGGAAAATAAAAGCACTGGGATGATATAGGGGAGTATCGGATCGTTCTGAATTCACTGTGTATTGTTTCAGGACCAGAGAAAGCTGTCCCCTCCCCACAGCAGCCAGGAGTCCCCGAGGGCCCATCGGGGCCTGTTCAGCCACCTCCCCCTGCACTCCCAGCAGCAGGTCCGAACGCCCTTCCCCATGATCCCCATCGGGGGCATCCAGATGGTGCACTCTGTGCCTGCCTCCGTCACGGGCCTTGCCCACCCGGCCCGCCTCCCCCTGCAGAAGAGCACGTCGGAGGAGTCCAGTGCCAGCGAACCCTCCTTCCACCTTGCGGATGGAGGAGACGGTGCCCGGGGCTCCGCAGGTTTGTCCGACTCACCCCAATGCCCCAATGCCTCGTCGTCTGTGGGGACGCTGGCGCCCTCCCCCGGCCCGTCCTTACCCGGGACGGGAAGTCAACAGGACGAAGCAAAACTGTCTGACAGCAAGGACAATAAGCAACAGGAATTGAGCATACAGACTTGTACCAAAGCTATCGCCTCGCTCTGCATCGCCACGGAACATAATACTTTGGAAAAGGACGTAGTGAGTCACTCTTCAGATGCCCAAACGAGAGCCACCCCCCCTGAGGCCTCACACGTCTCACACCCCTTATCCCAGCCCTCAGGAGAGCGCCCCCAGCAGGATTCAGCACTTTAGTGGCCTAGAGGTTCAGCAGCCCCCCCCCCGGCTGACCGCTCTGCCTCCCCACTCCCCCGACACTCCAGTTCCAGCTGGGAAATCTCCCTTCTGGTCACATCGAAGGGCGCTGTGGGTCCCTTTGCCAGGCCCAGGCCACCGCGTTGTGGGTCCCTTGGCATGAACAGCCCGCCGTGCTGCGGGTCCCTTGGCAGAGGTTGCCAGGTTGGCTGAGCCCAGGGGAAAGGCCAGCAAGCACAAAGAGAGGCAACCATATATCAAAAGACGCCACAGAGAGCAGGTGAACGTTGTCAAAAAGGGAGACATGCAACATAAAGACATCAACGTATACAATCACACACAAATACACACACAAACAAGTCTTTAAGTAGATACTCTGTAGTTTCAATGTATGTGTATAGCATGCCTTTTATAACCTGGTTTGCTATTTTAACAATTTCTTATTTAAAGTTTCAAAGAATATACTTACAGTATATGTTAACTTATATATGAGCCTGACCAAATTGCTTATGGACTCCCAGCCTGGTACTTTTAAATGTACAGATGTGTGTGCCTTTTCTTTACTTTTTGCTTATATTCTTATAAGCATATTAAGCAGGAAGATATGTAAATATATCAAGTTTGTGTATCAGCTTTGTAATAAATGCAACTTCCCGTCTTTTTTAGACGCTTGAGTCTGAATGATGTGAAGTATCAACACATGTAAGGTTGCACTAAAACATATTTTTATATGAGTGAAATTAAATGGCTTTTGTGTACAGCAGCAATTCTATAATACTATTTATTGTATCATGTTTCATAAATTGTAAATTTTTCTTAATGTTGTGGATGCCTTTTCTATGTAAAGCATGGGTTTTGCTATGGCGTAATTAGAGCAAAACATATGTACACTGTAAAATGGCTTTATATGTTAGAAGTATTTATATACACCTAAGTGAATGCACTTTACTTGGAGGTATATACATGTTATTAAATTTACCAGAATATATACCTAGTATATAAATATATAAATATATATATATATATAGAATATATATCTGCACTTAAGTTTTAGATTGACACCCACATACAGTATGGTAGTTGGTTCTAAATGCTTGTACTTTTCTCTCCTATTCGCTAGATTGGCTACACTATTTGTGATTTAATTTTTTTTCCTTTTTTATTTTTTTTACAAAATGTAGTAGAACTGTCCAGCATTAAGTGAATCAACATGTGAAACATCTGCATTTATTTTGGTTCTCATTCAACGCTTACTGAAGTAGTAGTGAAATATTAAAGATAGTTTGATCTTCTGTGAATCATGTTGCTTGAAGTACTTGATTTATTGATTAGTATGGGGAACATTCCAGCAGATGTAAATATTGAATGCCCATGGATTTGTACTCATACACATGCACACACACACAGACACACACTCACACACAAACAGACACGATTACATGTACACAAACCCATACACACATTCATAAACATTTATACAAAATTTATTTCTGGGCAATGCCATCGGTTTGTCAGACTTTTGTAAAAGGCTTCAGATATCCCAAACTCTGAAAAATGCACCTTATGTTTCCTAAATTTTGAGGGTACAGTCCCATAATATATCAATTTTGGAAGTGGGATTTGGAATCCAGTTGCTTTTAAAAACTGTTTGCGAATAAACAACCTAATCGAATAGGAGCATTCAGCCAGTGCACTCTTCTGTGTATATCTGTATTTTGTATGGTGTGTTTAAGATCTGTGTAATTTACTCTTTGGACATTTTTGTCAGTAGTCCCTGGTATTCACTTAATTGTATTAACATGTCTTTAAATTGAAGGTATCAAAGCACAAATCATTGTATGGAAACAAAAAAATGGAAAATGGTAAACATACATAATAAGGGTAACTTTGTGATGTTTAGTGGAAAGTACTATATCATGTAAGACCCCAGTTTCAATGATGAATCACAGTGCAGGTGGAAATAAAAAGGATTTGTTGTTTTCAAATAAATATGACTACAATAAAAAGCAATGGATACTTTTGTTCTTTATGTCTGTATGTGAATATTTACATATTTTGTGGACTTTACATTTGTGAAATCACATAGTACAGTAAGTCCCCCATTACAGCACCATTGACACGTCAGGATTCAACCCACACAAACCAGGAGTAGGCTTTTGGTTTAGACTCTAAACCTTCAAGTAAACTTGATCAAATACCTCTGTCATACCTTCTGTAAAACCCCTTAAAGATCTCATTTCCTGATGCTAATTTTAGGCTATCACTGTCATCCCAATTCTAACTGCGTAGAGCATCTTGTTATTTCCCTTTGGTTTAATCCACTCTGACACAACTAGGTTCGTTATTCACACTAATGTGTTTGTCATTCAGATCACTTTTGATCTTCATGGTATTTTAGTCTTGATAAGATTTCATTTCTTTGCTTTGAAAATAATTACGTTTACAAAATTGTCATGGGAATTCTCGCTTTAAATGTCTCAGACCTATTTTCAATTGTCAGTCTGGTGAATTTTCCAACTGTCATATTATTGTTATTTATTAAAAAGACATCATCAAACAGATATAACGCTAAATGGACATCTCATCTTTGGAGAAAAATGTCCGCTAATGTCAAATTTTACATTTTTATGTAGGTAAATTAGGAGACACTTATCAAAATCAACTTACAGTAGTGATTGCATACACACTGCATATCAAATGTATATGTAAGACATGTCGTTACTCAATGTTTAAATGGGAATACAATTCGCACAACACATCTCAACCAGCGACCAAATGGAGAAGTGTTGCTTCATACCCAGACGTGTATGAGCAGTTGCACGCTGCTGTCAGTCTTCTTCTTCTCACATTCCATCAGGATGACCGACGGTCGTTTGGTTGAGCGTCAACCCAGAGGACATGACTGTGTCACCCAGACACCTGTCATCCATCTGCCCTTGTCCTGTCTTTTCGTATCCAACCCTCGGTGATGAATCACTATGCCAGAGACAGATCAAGACTGAAGGACTGGCTCCTGGAACCGGCCTCTGAATATTACTATGCACGGCCCAGGTCGGGAAAACTCCTGGCCCTAATGACTGGCTACCTACTGTGTAATGTTCCAGACAGTGAAGCTGTGATTGATTCAGACAGAAATGTATATGCAACACCTACATTCTACTAATTCTGAAAATAATCCTGGTAGTAATAAAGAGTTAGGCAGGTCACACATTGTTTTATAATACCTCATGTCTATGTCATCAAAACCTTCTACCTTCAATCTTGGCTAAGTGAGGTATAATAGTGATCATACTCATATATATTATGGTCATATAAACAACAGATTACATATCCAGCCCAAAATTGTAGGTTTAATCAAATTGTTTGTTATTTGTGTAAGTTCCAGAATGCATCTTTAAGTTAATGTAGAAAGTTACAATTTGAGTTTGGGATAGAATCAGGCTTGTGGGTCAGAGTTTTTGGGTTAGGTTTAGGCTTAACTCTACACCCAGAAACACAAATCATGAAAATTTGATGAAATTTGAACCAGGCTAGCTAAATATTTTTGTCCATGGAGATGGGGGAAAACACCCTATCACATTTCATGTCTATTTAGAAAAACATTCCTGCCCTCCAGATTGACAAATCACCGTATGGGCAGACACTATAACACATCCATCCGTCTATATATTTTCATGCCAATTTATTTTGTTTAAATTTCCTCAAAGTACACAGTGTTCCAGAAGATTAACATCCTCTCTTCCTTGAACTGACAGAAAGCAGTTGTCTTCAGATTTCTCCTCTCTTCCGGCATCTCCCTGATTGCAGACCCACAGTATCGCTTGCATGTTGCCATGGAAACCTACACAGTTTTGAGCTAAAAAAGCTAAATATATATATATATATATATATATATATATATATATATCAATAATATGGTACATTTGAAATTCCTAAATTGATTGTGTAGTTTAAACGATTTTGCAACTGTATCACTTCTTCCAACAATATGCCACTATTGACTTTGTTATTATCATTTTCTAACTAGCCACAGAGGTATAAATTAATTTAGCAATCTAGTCTTTCTAGTAGTTGACTTGAATGAACAGTTTTCTTCAACAAATGTATGCTCGGATGCTAATTAAGTTAATCACAAAACACAGGAAAAAATGCATACATTGTCAAATGTCTGCATTTTCAGGAAGTGATATGTAACCAGCTTGTTGACCAGACTTCACAAGAATAATGGTTATTTCCAGCTTAGGAGTTAAGTTTATAATTACAGAATGTGTGTTTGTTTTAGAACTGTGCTTAGGTGTTAACCGTTAGGGTTATGTTAAATTTGAGATTAGGTATTAGTGACGAGCCAAAATAGGGAATAATTATTCTGGTCCCAACATGGATAGAAAGACCAAGATGTGTTGATAGGTAGGTAGGTGAAGAGAACCTTATTAGTTCTGAGTAGCTGACTAGCTGATGATGGAATGCAAGTATGCAAATGATCGATTACACTTTACAGGTTAAAATTCTGTTGTGTCAGCCTGGCCTTAGCTGTAAAATATCATAGGTGGGGCTGCAGAAGCTGTCTTGGAGGCTTTTCTGGTAAAAAGAAGCTGTCTTAGAAATTGTTGTGATACAAGCTGTTTTGGAACCTGTTGTGGTAAAAGTGATTTTGTAGTCTTATGGTACCAACTGTCCCACAGCATTGTTGTTTCTGGATTTGATGCTCCAATACCAGTTCCCACAGGGTAGTGGATTGAACAGTCAGTGACTAAGGTGACTGGAGTTATTGATATCCTTCTGGGTCATCTGAACCGGGACATCTGAACAAAAATCCATACAGCATGAAATTAACGTTACAACAAACAATTAAACAATAACTTTGTAACAATGTTCAGTTTTTTTATCACCCTTCAACCCATCTGGTCAATGTCAGGTCCTCTGTGTTGTGCACCACAAACTTCTATCTGTCCACCCTCACTAAAGCCAAGCGGTCATTTGGAGTGAACACCCAAAGAAATATGTTCTGAAATCAGCAGAATTTCGATTTGTATATGCAGTAACCAAACTAAATATTTCGTATCTAATATTATATTATCCATTTATGCAGGTAGACACAGTCTGCTCCACAGTCCAACCCCGCCTCAAAATCCTGTCTGTTCTACAGTCCAAATGAAATCTCAGATTTTTCGTCTGATGAAAAACAGTCATGAATGTCGTGGGTGTAATGTCATATCCCTCCCAGTAGTTGATGTTTTTTCACTGACCCCATCATCAGACCAGCACAGAAGATGATTTCAGACCTCTAACAATGTACTCTGAAAATCAGCTTCTCCCTTCAAGCAGACACTGTATTGTCCCGACCAATGAGCTGACAAGGTACTACAAGCACTCTTTCCATAGAAATACCTTAACCGGCATTAAAGAAATCTGAACATTGTTAACTTGCAATGTAGTCTTTGTCATGTTGAGTGTGTATATTTGTATACACCAGTACTATGTGTCTAACACACCTCTCTTCGGGACCATAATGTTTATTTTATCATACATTTGGAATAACTCTCATTAGGTGCAGTACTATATGGTAGACTACTATAAGTCATCAAAAATGTCTAAGGAAGGGTGAGTGTGAGGTGGGCTGGTGGGTGTTCAATATCACATTGTGTCACTCTATTTTCCTGGAGTGGAATTTTCTTTGGAGAAGTAAACAGCTTTCCAATTTGAACCTCTGAAATGTGACATCCCTCAGACGGAAACAACTTGGCTTGGCAAATAACGTACTCTATTTCTGTATGCATGATGTGTTTGACCACAGAGAAGAGAGTAAACAGGTGTGTATGTCAGGATGTGAACCAAATGTTTCCCAAATGTTGTTTATCAGAATATTTTATTTTATAAATGTTTATGATAGTCCCATAGGAAGATATGATATCTCAAATACATGGCACATAAAAACCCATAACTGTTACGCACTTGAATATCTATTAAATAATTAGATGTTTGACTCAAAACCCTGCAAACAGGTAGAGTACTGGGCTCTAAATACAAGAGATTATATACTCGTCTCTGAGTATATAATCTAATATCTGAACTCAGATTTGTTTGTTTCTTTATTGAGGATTGACTTTGGGCTTTAAGACTTTGAGAACCATAGTTCTACACAAGTCATAGAGATATACTGACATCTGTAGGTTTAATAAAGTAATACAGGACCAGAACAGATTGTATGCTATATTATAAATAGATGCATGTCTGTTGTTTACTTAGCACATCTCATGCATTTACTTTCATCCATCTACATGTTTATTTTAATTAATTTTTAGAATTTGTTTTATACTATCAAGCTGTACAAATTGCTGCTGTAAAATAAAAGCCTAAACAATACTGAATGTTGCAATTCAAAATAGCCCAAGGCAAGGCAATGTCAAATCAAATCTGTCCAATTTACTTTCTCACAATCCCACAAAATACAAACATTCCTGTGTGTAGGTCCTTTCTCCCATGTCCCCCATCCTGTGTGTAGGTCCTTTGTCCCATGTCCCCCATCCTGTGTGTAGGTCCTTTCTCCTATGTCCCCTATCCTGTGTGTAGGTCCTTTCTCCCATGTCCCCCATCCTGTGTGTAGGTCCTTTGTCCCATGTCCCCCATCCTGTGTGTAGGTCCTTTCTCCTATGTCCCCCATCCTGTGGGTAGGTCCTTTCTCCCATGTCCCCGATCCAGTGTGTAGGTCCTTTCTCCCATGTCCCCCATCCTGTGTAGATCCTTTCTCCCATGTCCCCCATCCTGTGTAGATCCTTTCTCCCATGTCCGTCATGCGATACCAGCCACTGGAATGATATAAAATGTCTTATTATATGTCCAGTAATGATTGAATCTGACTCTTATTGGGAGCAGCTCTTTTTCCACAAGGTACAGAGGTACTTTTATTGTCCAGGCTGGGTTTGGCTGCCTGCTGGATGGATTAAGCTTTCTCTTCTGGCCCTGAGCTCTGGGTTAGCTAGCTAGCTAGGGGACTGGAGCCACATATGGTCGGCATGGGAACTCTGAGTCATAAATGGAACCAGATGTAAAGCCGATAACAAGGCTCTGATTCAGACTAATGTTATTGTTTACCAATGATATTGACACAAAATATGTAAGACTGTTGTTTTGGAGGAATTGTTGTAATATCTCCAATGAGTGAGATGAATATTGTACCAACAAGAGATTTCTTTTTCTGGGAAAATATTCAGGCCTCATTTTTCAGATTTTGTTTCCTTATTTGTGCTCCTATTTATATAGCATTATCGGTATTATTTACAATACGTTTAGGGTCCATGTATGCCACTGAGAATTTTTCGGGATAGATTGCTTTATTTATTAACCTTATTCATCCCAAACTTTTTGGCCCATTTTCACATAATTCATGACAGACTTTAGAATACAGCTTTAATAATATTAGTTAAATCCATGCACCATTGGGATCTTAGAAATACAATCCCATATATAATTCTTTAGGCTAATTTGGATTTAGGAAGGAAGATTTTTTATTATTTTTTCTGAGGAGAGCTCTTTTAGGTGTTTTTGCATCATCCACTCTGTTTTGCAGAACCAGGTCGCAGGGAAAATACTGTGCAGTAATGAGATAATTACTCTGTAATTAGGAAATGGTAGCGCAGCATAATGGTGGGTTTCGAGCAATAGCCTCTCCCTTGGGCACATGCTTTTTGTGTTGGGTTTGTGCTCATCCTCTCCATGCCATGGCTGATAGCCTCCAGTCCCGCCAGATGATGCTCCCTCAGAGAATTCCTCGCTCGTTCTCACTCTATCTTTTTTCTTTCTGCAGTTACAGTCCACGACATGGGAAAACTCTTTAGCTGTCATGTCCTCATCCAAGACAGCTTTTCACCCAAACTCACGACACAAACTGAGCATGTGCATAAGGAACCGAAGGAGAACGAAACAGCCCAGAAGGCCTTGCGTTTCATTCAGACCCAGGTAAATTGTGATCCCAGCTGAACCACATGAATCCGGTTGTGATACGTTTGAGGAAAGGGGCACGGGTGTGCCGGAACACAGTGAGCTGTTACTATGCCATCAGGTAGATGGAGGAGGTGGAGGGCTTCACTGATTTGGCTGCGTTGGTTTCACACTCTCCAACAATCCTCTAAATCAGTCAGCAGCCCCACGCCACTGCTACCGATCACACAGTAGTAACACAGCACAGAGGAAATCTCTGAGTCCTTGCCCGGGTGTATCTTAGGAAAATATCATGTTTCTAAAAAGTGAAGTTGCCGCAGCAACACTTTCCAAGGCAATGAGATGCCATTAAATATCTTATACCATCTATGAATATTTGTCCCTAACAATGCTGTGTTCCATGGCCTTGTCTTATGGGATGGGATTCCTGAAGCTTTATACGTTTGGACAGAAGGAAGGATGGCCCAGTGGTCGACCTGGCAGAGAGAGAGGACAGAGATCCCTAAGTCTCTGAAGCTAGACACAACACGCAAGAAACAACAGGGCCAACACACAGATGTGCATGTGATGTGAGCTGTCTGAAGTGGGGATGGAGGGAAATGGAACACAGGGATAGGCCGAAGGATGAACGGAAGAGGGGCAGGGGTGCAAGAGATGAAGCAGCAGGGAAGATGGAGCTCGGTGAGACCGAGGACATATGGTTCGAAAATCTGTTCCTGCTTACATCACTGCACTCCCAGGCCACATTTGGCTGAGGTTTGCCCAGCAATTGAAGGAGGGTGGAATTGGAAGGGGTGTCAGGGAGAGAGGGGGGAGAGGGGAGGACGGATGGAAGAAGAACAGGTCTAATCTCATTGACGTGTGTTTGGGCATGGCTACACTGTGGACTTGGCTCCTGTCTGTCTGTTTGTTATTCTTAGAGCCACACTGTCGTCATCCGCTCGACGTTAGCTCAAAATGTCACACTGTGACAAAACGTACACCATCAGCATATTTACTGAGGCCACTGCCGAACAATTATCATGAATGACAGGACTGAACCAAAACAAGAATGACCCTATGTAGGACATTATGAATGAGGAAGAACGTTATGATCATTAACAACAGACACATCAGCATGATCTTTACAATTTTACTTCGATCCTTTGGCTGAAGACTCCTCGTCAATATTTCTACAACAAACCATAATACACTTTGACTTGACATTCCAAGGCAAGACAAATGGAGCCAATTACTGTTTGAAAAAATATTTATTCCTGAAGGACAGCAATTCTACATGATCCTTTCAAAAGGCCGAATACACGTATTTTAGTAAAAAAAAATACCTTCAAAGCAATTGTCCAAGAACTCCCAAGTAATTTCCGTGAAACCAACCTCTGAGTATAGACCCAAAAGTTGTAAAACATTTCAAGTAGCAATCAAGAAATGTGTGTGTTTTTCTGGTTGCCTAATTACATGATTCTATAAAGAATCAACATCAGCGATCCTATGCTGAGCCTATGCTTAGTACTGTTATTTTAGCCCATTCATAAATGGATAGTGGTACGTTTATTATGGTTGCTGGAAAGAGTTGGACAGGTCAGAAATCTGTTTTGCAAAGCCACCGCAAAGCATTTTGCTGTGGTGACGCCAAGAAAGCAAAGCATTAGAGACAGTGGATTCTTTGTTTTAGCATACAAGCACAATGCCTTTGTTGTATTGTTGAATCAAGAAAAGAAAGTGTAAATATTCCCTGGCAAAACCAATACTTTTCCAATATCTGTTTTAAAGAAATCATACCTTGGGGGATTGTTGTGGTCTGCAGCAATCAAATAGTTGTATTTGTCATATTTAAAATGTGTGGATGTGTTTTGATCTATCAATGTTCCGTTATTTATTGTGTATTTCTGTCGACCCCAGAAAGAGCATGAGCTGATGGGGATCCAGTTAAACATCCAAACAAGCTGCTTACAGTTGAACAAATGTTTTGTAATGGTTATAATGGAGTAATATAGTGTGTTTGTGAAAAATGTTGCTATTGACATCTCTTTTCAGTCTATCGGGAGTCCTGTCCAGATACATCTGTCTGTTTAAAAACATTCAGATACTGCTGAGCTGTCTGCTTTCGAATGCATTCATCAGGAGAAGCTCAAAAGTGTGTTTTTACTCAACAGGGATTTTTTACTCATTCAACAATAAAATAATTTACTGGCAATTCCACTACTCTCTTCTCCTGGTGCTTTCCGGAGGGGATAATCAGTAATAATCACATTTGATTTCTCTCCACACATGGCTTCCAAACCTCAAAAGCCAATGGTCCATGAGAAGCAGGATGTGGTAAGGCCTCTGTAGATATGGCCACATTATAATGTGGTCTCTCTCAGTGTTGTGTCTGATTGTGGCAAGAAGTGGCACTGGCTTTAAGAACTGAGAATCCTTCTACATGATTGGCCTGGCAACTCCCAGCAGGCACAGAGCACATTCCAGACTCCACAGTTTTCTGTTGTATAATCTTCTGTTCATGTTACACAGGGATTGGGTAGTTTGTGGTTGTCACAGGTTGGTATGTTTCCATTACAAATCTAAGAAATAAATCCACGTGTTCCAGATTAATTTTAATGCAAATTGTCTATAATGTACTGCAGGTACGACTCACGCTATTAGCAATCGTTGTTGTCACATCAAACCAGGGCCCGGCTTCCCAAAGCACTTGGAAGATCGTAAGATGCATGTAAGTGCCTCGTTATCTTATCGGCGTGTTAAACGAAAACATTATTACTTAAGTGACATGTAACATTGCTCGTAAATTAACAAGTGTTCTGGACCACACGTTATTCCATCCTAAGAGGAAGTTTACTGTGTGAAACAGCGCCTCCTACAAAATGCAAAGAGTGATATCAAATATTTAATATTAAGGCAATTGAACGAATAACAATAATTGAAACAGATTTTTTATTTACACAAATTATCTAATATGTAAGTGAGTGAATGTGAATGTAATTGAATGAATTTGGTCAGCTGTGGATAAATAAAAACGGAAATAATGATGAAAAAGTGTTACTGGTAGTGTCTTGTTTGATAGGTTCTTCGCACTCCACCGTCTTCATCCTCATTGTCGTCTTTATGGATAGGTTCTTCGCACTCCACCGTCTTCATCCTCATTGTCGTCTTGATGGATAGATTCTTCGCACTCCACCGTATTCATCCTCATTGTCGTCAACCTCCTCTGCAGGTTTGGCTGCGGGAATAATGTGTTGACTGCTATGTGACTAAGGTAATCTATGTAGCTACTGGAAGAACTGGTAATTGGATTTAATGTGATAGATGTCCGGTGATAGGATTTTAATTGGCTGAAGTCCACCCCATTGGTTGGATATAGCAGTTTTGTCCAACCAAAATGTCACTACTTCTTCAAGTTTGAAGTGTTCTTACTGATGCCTGAGCGGTGGTAATAATCGGTAAACCGGGCTAAGGACTAGACTAAATTAATGCTAGGGCCACCGTTGGGCAAGTTATTCGATATCTTGCAAATAAATTAAACAACACCATTATTGCAGCAAGAAGTCAGAGCATGAAGGCAAACATGTTCGATCACTATGCTCCTCCCGCAAACAAGGAATGCACCAGCATCTATGGAAACCCTGGTTTGGTCCACTAAAATAAGGTTCTGTTCAATCCCCAGCGTGACATACAAAGGTTAGAAAGGTATGGAATGTGAAGCGTTCAGCGCAAACTAAGTGTTAACCCCTAAACATAGATAAATAAAAACATTTAAAACACTTTTCAAAAAGGCCAAAGAATATGTACTGTACAGCCTAGTGAGTCAATAAATAATAGAATAAGGGACTTAAATGGAGGATTTTTGCGCTAATGAAGATTTTGACTGTGAGCGAGGGATGGTGAGGCTTAGATGTTTTTCAGGACCATGGCAGTGGAATTGTGGATGCACTGGAGCTTATCCAGGGTTTCCTGGACACCCGAATAGGTCTACATTGTTCTTTCCAAACTACGGGTTGTGAGAAACTCTGGAGAAAATGAACGCTTGATTTGTAGAACCACTATTACGTGATTACATCAATAACCCCTGGTAGCCACTACATGCGGTTATAATATACACCGTTGTTCTAGTTCTATGTTCTTTCTATAAATGTGGCACTGTTCTACAGCACTGGGGCACTTTTCTAATTGGATTAAAACATATTATGATTATTTCCATGAAAAATGAGACAGCAAGGAACGCAGTCGTGTCTTCTAACCCTCTACAATGCTCACTAGCTTTGCAGAACTCATTAAATTAATTGAAAAAGACCAGGAACAAAATCAGACTGGTGAAAAAATGTAATCATGTAATTTATACTTGCTTAAAATATACATTTAATCATATACCTAAAGAGAAAATGTAAACACTGGGCTATTTACTATAGACATTTTTATTAATTGGGATTGTGGGATTGTGAAAATATTTTGATATCAAATTAGGGTCACCTGCAGTACTACAAATAATTTTAATCTGTACAAACATTATATATTTTTATAAACACATTATGTACCAAAAATACATGTTTTTTCCCACAATAAGGCCCCAGAGTAATTAAAATGACCTGTTCTATGGCTGTGTTCCATAGCTCATGTCCATCTTACTCAACTTCCACCTACTTGGCTTTCTCTCCAGTCTTCACCATGGGGTAGAGGCATTTATGATGTATCTACAAATATCAACAGCTAGGTGGAGTTGTCTGTCTATATACAGTAGCACTGCTTTTTACTGTATTTCTCTGAGATATGTTCAGGTCAGCACAGTGTATGACCAACAATGATTTTCAAGTTTCCTAAAGCCAAGGCTGTGGAGCTGAGTAGTATTCCAACTCAACATGAACCCTAGGAACTTTGTGTGACATGTTTTACTTAAAAACACATTGTAACATTTTTGTTTGTTACTGGAATAGTGTTACACCTGTGTCCCTGTGTTTTGTCTACTGCAGTATGTCAACAAATTTGTGTGGTATGTTAACATAGGGGTTTGCAGTTCACACGATATGTTACAAATCCATATAAGATCCATATAAAATTATTAAACTCTGTGGTCAATTCTCGCAGAGTGTCTTTGATGTAGCGTCAGCTTTAATTTGAAGTTCCATAGGGGTGTACCATTTTCAAATTACAGCCCTGTTTGTACACACGTTGTCCTCCCAGTTTACGCAAAATAATGTCCAACATACAGTGAAAATCTATTTTCATTGTATGTTGCATCAGTTTCCTCTGAATCTGCAGTTCTAGTGTATCTGAGGGATGAGCAGGTTCATGATGAATAAATACTGTGTGGGTGAAGAGCAGGTGGGAAGGCGAAGAAAAATAACTGTAAATCTTGTGCAATTCATACCAACTCCTAAAAAAAAAATATGTAATTGTTTCTTCATTCAGCATTAGTGTGTAAGCCAATGATATAGGGACAATGTGGAAAGTCCAAGTTGATGTGTGTGTAGCCACACGGCTCATTCAGGTCTGCCACGCAGAAGAAATAAGAAATGCCTGACCGCACAGACCACAAAACTTTACTGTGTTTATCCTACTAGTTTGCATTATAGAAATATAAACTTCATTGAGCAAGTCAACATAGCAACACAAAAGTAAGGCTATATGCAAATAAGTAATTTGACTAATGGGCCATCTCAGTCACCCAGTTGTGTTACAGGGAGTAGCAGAAGTGTAAATATGAATTGTTTAAATTACAAAATTCCATGGCAAAATGTAAATACTGCGAGAGTCCTACACTTGGGAACATAGCAGTCTCCATGTCACCTCAGGGGCTTCATTGACAACCAAGCAAACTGAAAGACAGGCTTGAATAGAATGTCTATAAAAAATGGGATGCCTGCAATTGTTTGATTCTCAGTTTAGTAATTATAGTGCTAGGCCAGTGTTTTACAGATCAAGATCAAAATCATGTATGTCAGGCTCTAATGTAAAAAAAATCTAGAATTGAATGTAGGCCTGCATTGAGCATCACATAAAGGCTGCTTAGGGTAAATAATTTAAATCTATTTCTGTACAAAAATAGGATTTTCTAGGCTTCAATTGTGCCATAATAGCCTAGTGGCTACTTTCTGAATATGTTAACTTCAAGTTGATACAGACTAAGTTTTCACTGTCATTGTATCAACAAAATCGTCCAAAATCTTCACATCTTTTAAACTGCCACATCGGAGACCCGACATCAACCCCTCCTACCCAAACATTGAGGGAACGCTGCTTGAGAGTTAACAAGTCGGCCATTGAGCATGCTGTTAATCATTGTTGCATGCAGTATATTAGTCTGAAATTTGATATTTTTTCCCCTGTAGAAGTATTTATTAAAGTCCCAAACTTTAATGTTTATGTTCTCCCACAAATTTGCTTGCATATGGAAGTAATTTCTCATACACATATTTCCAGGCTGCCCTCTATCCACCTCACTCTTGAGGGAATGTTTTGCTTGGGTATTTTTCAGTTAAATGTCAGTATTGCTTTGTAATTGTGGCTTACCTGGTTAAAACTGTATTAATAAGACAAATCACTCTGATGTTCCAATAAATCACAGTGATGTAACACTATATATTCATGTAGATGTAGGGCATTATCAGCATTCTATCATGTCCGACAATAAACCAATCCCCCAGGCAAATTTCCCCTGTCCAAAATTTCCTGAGCTGAAATAAACATGTATTTCACTCAGAATGTTTGCAAATATTTTTTTTCTGTTAAGGAACATTTTTATTTTGCCCAAATTATCTTGATGTTGAAGATGGAGCAAACGAATGGTTAATGGTGGATTTAACTAAGGGGGACTTAAACTGATACCTGGGGGCAGTTAATCAAAGTGTAAAGATCACGGTGTTTAGTGTTGCAGAGGGCAATGGTGGGAAACTTTACCTTCAGGTATGGTGAATATGGTGAGGTAGTTTTCCATGTGATTTTAATTACTGGTAAGCGGCAGGAACTCTTCAGATTGCTACACTTCTGGTGGATAGCCTGCAGCCTAAAAGGTTGAGGGCCCAGATCGGACTCAACAGAGAGGAAAGTTTGAAGCACATGCATGGTGTGTATGGCCTGGTATTTGAAGACATAGATTGAGCCTAAAAAGTCAAGCTCGATGAAGAATATCTATTGCCCTATATGAGTGAGAATCGTGAAATATCCTGACTGATTAAGAGACAGAGTGGACTATAAACATTTCGTTGCATTCCATTCTGATTATCTAATCATGTAGCACACACATTAAATGAAGAGTGACTGCATTTTATTTATTTATTTTATTCACTTTATTTACCAGGCATTTCACCTTAATTTAACCTGGCCAAGATAAAGTATAATAGCGCAAAGACAACATAAAATTACACATTAAACATGAAGGATAATCAGAATGGATATATATTTTCACATTTGATTCTCCAGGCCTCCGGTGGGAATCAAACCCACAATTCTGGTGAAAAAAATAAAGAACATTTTTAAGGTAACTTATCTTGCAAGAAATCTGTATAACCAGGTGAATTATTCCAGTCTTTGAGCATAAACCTACAGTATTTTCAATTTCACCTAGTTTAAATTATTTCAGTCTCCCGACCAATGTGTGAAAGTAGCCACGCCGTCTTCCCCTTGCTTGCCAACTAACGTGTTCAAAATGTGCAATAAAATAATTTAGAACTCATACACCAGGTCATGGAAAATAACCTGTCCTTATAACAACGGACTGTTTTAGACATGGCAGACAGAGTAATGTCAGGACAGTTAATGCCAGGTAGTAACAAAAGCTACTGGGCGATTGCATTGAGAGACGAGCAGGGGTTCTGGCACAGATGGTCACTCACAATGTACACGCACATTTCAGCTGCATTAAATTTGAATGGTGCTGTGCTATCCCTGCTCCTGTTTTACCAACACAGTATAAATACATCTGTTAGTTATTTAGAAACGCCGTGAAACATTGGTTAACCAAAAGCTAGTTATGAAATGTATATCTGAAATGTGAATTCGGTAACACCTTTGTATTTGGGATTTGCCCACAGGCATCCGAAATCAATGTTGCTTGTTACCTCAAACGAACTGGTAAAAGATCCTCTTTAAGTCCCACTTGAACTGTGTTCATCACATCTGATGATATCTCCTCACTCCCTGGCCAGTGCTGGCAATTTTATATACTAGCCATTTGACAGGAAGCGGTACAATGAAGACTTAAAGCAAGACTCTGTTGATCAGCTTGCTGCTATGAAAGCCTGACTTAGAACACTATGCCACCTGGGAAATGTAGTGACCTTAGCTATAACCCTAACTGTTGGAGACAAGGCTTAAGGTTTAGCCTGGGTGTGGACAATTATTAGAATTTGTGTAGATATTGACTATAAAGGTTAAGGGTGACATTAAAGTTAGCATAGTTGCTTTATAGTTTGGGTTAATGGTTGTGCTGAGGTGTGGATATTCATTTAGTGTTAGGGTTATAGCTAAGATTAATGTTTAGCCAGCATGGATGTAAAGCAAGGGTTAGGGTTCATACAGCACATTGTGCAACCCTAATAGGGTATCGATGGACATTCTCTAAATTTGGGGTGGTTGTGGGACTAGCTGTGACTGCCCTAGAGGGAATGAACGTGTGGACAGTCTAACTGTGGCTACGGGTCAATTAAGTGGTGGAACACCAGAAACTTGAGAATATTTGAAGTCAATAGCTGTGATTTAATTAATCCCCCAATAATCACAAATTACTGTTTGATCTTAGTTAAATGGAGTCATCATGTTCATTTAATTGCAAGGAAATTATCATCCACTATATATTTTTGTGTTTCATGGTCAGTTAAGTCTGGATAATGACAATGTGAGATTCAAAGGAAAGAAAAAGTTTATTTCACATTTTAACAGATGGCCTTTGGGATTTTATAGACTTTTATAGAAGTAGACAAAGTGTCTTATGAAACAGTCAGAAATGCATACTGAGCCAGTAGAAAGTGTAAATGTCACTATGCCAAGCAATCAGCACTACTGAATGTCACAAAACTGCCCAGTCTTCCCTATACCTCTTAAAAGAGAAATAAATGTTCCTTTATCCTTTGATCAAAACATACCAGTAAGCTATGCCCTTTACTTTAAAGTGACTCTGAGGGTATATTTAGTTTTTACATTCAACACGCACAGTTGAGATGTCACTGCAGCCCTTTCCCTGGGAGCCTAAGTGAATTTACTGACAGGCGATGACAAACTGTTCATTAAATCCCTTCCGCACACTTTTGGAAAGAAAAGTTGGTCTGAAAAGTCTCTGAAGTTGTTTTTCTCCCTTCATCCACTTCACTCCCACCCCATCTCACCTCAAGTATCTAATTTCTGTAGCTAGGGGCATAGTGAGCAAAGATGTTGTTTTGTGTTTCACCAAGCCTTTAATTATCTCTCGTGAATGCAAAGCTAAGCCTAATCTCAACTAATGAGAAGTCTAAAACTCTTCTAAATGGGAGTGAGGGTGGGAAGAAATAGCCCCTGTGGTGTGACTCAGAATACATCAGTATACACCTACTGTGATCATGTTACAGGCCCAATTGAAGACTGTTCAGGGAAACTTTCCAATAGATTAGGTTACGAAACAGGGTTTGCCATCACAGTTTTGCTGAATCCCTCACAGCCCATAACAATGACATTATTACATCTAAGCTTTGATATGATCAAATTGTTATGTAGACATGGTATTCCTAAAGTACTGTAACAAAAATAATCATGTTAACCAACAAAAATCACAGGATGAACTGTGGGATATGTTAGAACTGTAAACTGTCTGGAAGTTAGAAAAACATTACCAAATACAAGACCCTGGGTTAGACCAATTATCAACATGTCTGGAACACACATGTCTCAATTGAGATGTTTCAATTGACTCTTTAGTGTTTTAATTAAAATGTTGGTTTACCACAACGGGTTTCCCTTGGTTTGGCTTATAGGCATGTTCTAGACAGCTTCCCCATATGAAGTTGAGGGTTTCCTCCCCAAAACTTTTTTCTTTTGATCTCTCCATGCCAAATATACAGTAACCTCCAAATCCACTGCCTGCTGAGTCTGACAATTCATTATTGCCATTGTTCATTTACACGATTACCAGTGGCTAGTGTCACTTGTTTTGGTTATGTGACATATTCCACATACCTTTTGGTCAGAGGTATAAACGTACAGGATCAAATGTGGTCACAAACTTTAAAGGAGTTTGTACGTTATCAGTACTGGTGGGACCGGATCCAACGGTACCACCGGGGCCGATTTCATGGACACAGATGAAGCCTGGCGCAGCACTAAAACAATCACGCTTAATGGAGTTGAGTTCTACGCTACAGTAGGCTTCCCCTGCGTCCGTGAAACAGGCCCTCAGTGTTGGATACTGCTGTGCGATCACGTTCACACAGGTGCAAGGCTGTCGTCCATATGTAGCGTTCTTTGGTATTCTGTGGTGTTCTGCGGTGGTAATGTTGCCCTGGACAGGCAGCCGTTGAGAAAGAGACAGACTATGTGGAAGAGGAAGGAGGGTGTGGTGGTACTTGAGGTGTCTGAGGTGCTGTTGCTTCAGCCCAGACCAGAGCCTGTCTGTGATTCAGTCCTTCTTCCGTGCTCCACCTCCCGACGGCTCCTGCTCCAGGTTCCAACTGCCTTTTTGCTTATCTCTTGGTGCTGTTGTCAGTGTCTTTTATAAAATTTGGATTATTGGAACAGGATAATGGATCTCACCACTTTTTACTTCCTAACCTCTACTTTTGTTTTCATACTGGAGAATGAAGGTAATTTTTTTTGTCCTATTCTGAAATATAAGTTACAGGATTTTTGAGATTGTGTAGGAACCTTGTACTTTTGGTATCTGGCATGATGTGTGTTTTACTATCCTGCGGGTTTGTAATGGTTGTACCTAAGCTGTGGTTTAGTCGAGACAACATGGAAGTCGTTAAGTGATGATGGCCAAGCCTGCAAGCAGATGACTGGGATAACCGGCTGCTTGCCTTCAAAGGAGCAGCATGTTGTTCATTTGGATATATTTTATCTAATTGAGAATCGACCACTCTGTTTTGTATTATACTGAAAACTGTTAATATGGAGGTATTCAAAAGCCCTGCTCAAGAGTCACAATATTTGGCTTGAGATGAAAGGGAAACTGTTCGCATCAGAAAGAGCTTCAGTATAATCTCTAATTACAGTAAATAATGATGCAATGTTGTGAATTAGCACAATTGTTTTGCTAATGTCCACTGAGGACCGTGTTATGTACTGTAGTAGTATAATGGAGAATGTCTGTCTATAATGGAATATGTTTGTGACCTGGTAATACTGGTCTGCGGGACATCAGACATAAGGGTACTTTTGCTAAACCTGTTATTTGTTGTGAATTAACAATCCTAAACCACTTCCTTCGGTAGTAGCATCAAATGCTGAGGATGTGGCCTATCTGTGTAGATGTATTGTAACGAGCCACAGATAGGTTATATCTCTATACATGTACTCTAAACACATCCCTAGATTGGAGAATATGTAATGCAGCTGATATTCACAATAGAACCGTAATGCTTTTCAGGAGTTTGGTTTATTCATTCAGCATGTGTTGCATGTTATATTGCATGTTATATTGCATGATATATTGCATATTATTAGGGATTTGACTAAAAGACACTTCTTAAAACAATTAGATTTCCTCTGTCAGGATTGACTACTACCCATTTTTTATGTGCACTACTTTTTTGACAGTAATCATTTAACATTGGTAAATTCAGTAATAACTTGAAATCCTAAAATACCTGTTATCCCTGTTGTAAGTACAACAATTTGGTCTGAGGTAGCTGTGACCCAAAAAGAAGACTTTTCAGAATATATATATATAAAATATACATACAGGATTATGATGGTTTACTGTGGTAGGTTATCCTATTTTATCTGTAGTAAGTTATCTTATTAGATCCAGTACTAATCATATAAAAACACAGGCCCCAAGGCTCTGACAATATTACTTTAACATTGTACTGCAGACATTTTTTGCACTGAATGGGTGGGTATGGATGAAACGGTAATCTCATTATTGTCTTTGGCAATCAACTCTTGACTCCCTAAACCCTCCCTCTAATGGTAACTTCTCCTTGGCAATTGCATGCATCTCATGAGGCATGGAATATAAGGCCAAAACAGCACAGCCCATTGGCTTGGCATCTGTTCAGCACAGATGAGTTTGTCTAACCACAAAATGTGCTTTCATTGCAGGTCTAGCAACAAATCCACTATATGAATATGTATATAAAAATATATTAAATTTTTGAGATCAAGTCGATCAAAGCTGTATGATCAGACTTTCTGTTGGGGTTGTTTCAGCGGGAAGAGTGTACAAGGGAAATCTAAGCCAAACCCAGATCCTACAGTATCATTGGTTGCTGCACTCGTGGCTAGCCCCAGCAGATGCCTTGATGCACTACAAGATCATGTATATGGTGCAATGTGGTTTGCCACTGCTTCATTGGAGTGCTTTAAAAAACCCAAATCCACATGGCATTTGGGATTCACTACCACTTGTATAATCATCCATTACAGTGTTTGACAGTTTTATTCCGATGACATAAAACAATTCAAAGCTGTGAGAAACATAATAGGCTTGAACGTGGAAAATATATAAGAACATATATGTATGTACATATATTAATATATATTATATAGCGTACAGTGCTAACACAGCGAAATCCCTAGTTTTCTTACTGAACATACTGTGGCAGTGTAATCTAGACTTCAGATCAGCAATTATATTGTAATAATGTCTGTCTGTAACAATGTCTGTCTGGAGACAACCTGTGTTTATCTGAAGGCCAGATGAAAGGTTAGAGATGCATGCGCATTGAGGCTGAGGATAGATGGTGAGATTAGGAACAGTCAATAGGTGGATTTGTTCGTGAGACTTTTGGGTCTTGAAACAACTGGGACTGATTTTAAGATTAGAGCAATATTAGCGATACCATATGCTGTACAGTACACATTTCAGAAACCTCACAATTCCATGTCTGTCCTTTTAAAGTGGGAACCAGCTTTATTCACGGAGGTTTCCCTACTCTCCCAGTATACTCCGACTTCACCTCTTCCCCGGGGACTGGTCCAAAGGAGGATCCCATGAAGCAGATTGCCGAAAATTCCCATCAACGGGAAAAGCGTTGTTCCTGTGACAACTTGAAAGATAAAGAATGCGTGTACTTCTGCCACATTGGCATTGTCTGGGTCAACACTCCTAGGTGAGTCCAAGGTGTTCAGGCACAAACATCACGTAAGTCAGCTGTTTGTCGATACATCCATTCGTTGGATATGGTGAAAGTTGGAGAAGCAAAATGTTTGAGGTATCCATTCTGTATTTGCACACAAAGCCATAAGGGGTCTAGTGCAATGTCTTTCACTGAAATCAGTTATTAGAACTGTCCAAGGGACTAAACCAGTCATTATTGCAAGGCCTGCCCACCCAAAATAGGTTGAAGACTTTTTCATAATTTAAAACACTAAGGTAAGCATTCAAAATAGGCAATAATTACTGTCTTGGGAAATTGTACGCGCTTCGATACTGGTAAAATACTATTTAATCCTTAGGCTTATCTGAGAAAGATTTACTTGAGATGTAATTTTAGGCTACTAAATGAGCATCTTTGTGAGAAGAGACAACTATCTATTTTGAATAGGCTAAATAATAGGAAATGATGAGAGTAATTGTCATGGCTGCTTCTTCACCTGACGACCACATCGACCAAACGCACCCTTCCAGTCACGTCATCATTTCCTCATTGCAATCATGCACAACTGGACTCCATCTGCTCACCACCTGCCATATATGTATACTCCCCCCAGTGTTTAGTCCATTGTCAGATATTATCAACCATTGTTCAGCTCTGCCACACAACTGCCTTACCTATGTCTAGTCTGTTTTGTCCATAGTCACATTGTGACTAGTATGTCCTGCCCACTGTTTTGTACAGTCTGCCAGCAACTGCACCCATCTCTCTCACCTCTGTACGTTACAGTAAGCTATAGGACTGTTTCTTCACTTTGCTATTAGTGGAAACTGTCAATGGAAAAATAATTCGGTGATGCTGGATCATACTGGTTCTGTCAAATCCGCAAAGATTCCCACCCAATAACCCAGTTTAGCACCTATATTGTTTCAAATAAAAATGAACATTTTGTTTAATAACTTCCACTTTTAAATGTCAATATTTCGATAGACTCCGCTTTCTTATTCGGAACTTGGCTTTGTGACAACCACTCAAACAGGCATGTACCGATTTGACAGGAAAACAGCATGGGATGCAGATATGATGGTATTTAAAGGGCAGGCTGCTTTGACAGACAGACAGAAAAATAGTATTATACGTGGAGAACACGAGGTGACCCCGTTTGATGGGGATGCTTTTCATGCACGGCATCTGGGATCAGTATGTGGTCTTGTTAACATGTCCCAGGCATGAGATGGGCAACATGCCATCATGGTGGTCGGGCAGACTGGCTCTGGTTGGCATCAGGATCAGGTTTATTCCCATAGGAATGAAGCAGACACTTCAGCATATGTAAATAGTTTGGGGAGGGGCTTAATGTTACCTACCATGGAGGCTCTACTATACACTAGTGTTTGTAAGGAATGTTTAGTTAGATTGTTAGATTTTTTTCACAGATTTATATTCCTTAATGTGTATATTTAGTGCCGGTAGAAATATTTTGGCGTTGTGAGCTACAATAAGCACTTGAAGAGAAAATTCCTTTGTGATGTTATAACACAAAACACTGAGTTCCCCTGTGTTTATGATTTCACATGTCCACATGTAGTGATTATTCCATCACTTCTGTCTTTAGTCACACAGTGCCGTATGGAATGGGCTCCTCCCCTGCTCGGCGGAGGAGAGAGGTGGGACGATGCATCTGTGTGGAGAAAAATGACGCTGAGTGCCTGGTTTTCTGCTCAGCTGTGCATTCACTTATGAGTAAGTGCGGCTGAATCGTACTCTAAATATGTTACTGTTTTTGTATCATAGGTGATACGTTAATTTTTGAAATATTACGAATTTTCCTTGGTAATCTGTCAAATATTTCGTTCCTGGTATTGGTTTGAGCAACTAAATCTGTCTTGTTCAAATAATCCATATCATTACTTTACGTAATGTTAATAACAGTACCATAAAATGTATTAGAAATATGACCAAAATACTAAAATGTTTGCATTTGGAACCTGTTAAACGAGTTAAACGTAACAGAAGCACACCTTGCTGTGAAACCATGCACATAGATTTTTAACCAAATAAATGTGTCATTTAAGTGAGTTATCACTTTAGCATTTTCGTATTTTCTTTATTTCCGTAGAGGCGAACATGATTTGGTCAAGAAGGAGTTTTCGTCAAAGGTTAAGAAGAGATAAGATTAGAACCACCGATAAAAGGAACAAATCAACATTACTGCAAGAAACCTGAAAATAAGAATGAACACCTATCGTCCCTCAAGCTTTGTGTGTCATCCAGATTGGTATATTTTACATTATGATGCAGAAAATATGAAGACATTGTACAGCAGGGGTCTGACATTTATTTATAAAATGATGCCTTATCTTTAACTTTTTTATTGTGAATGACTCTAGCATGTTTGATTGCTGTAAATAAATACACTTTCTACTTTAAGAAAGACAGTGCATACATAATTTTCAAAACAGATACACTAATGTAGAAACTGTAAAGTATTTAGATGGTAATTAAATGGTCTTGTATGTCTGTGGAATTCTAGCCTCTGACATCCTTTAAATGTTGCAACATTTTCACAGAAAGGATATTTTAGAATCTGAGCAATGCAGATTTTGTTTCATAGTAGTGAGTTATGTACATATCATACCTGACAGGGTGTAAGCTATGTGATCTAGGACAGGTGGGTGATACAGGCTGGGATGTATCCAAACACGCCATATCAAAGTTTCAGCAATGTCTTGTCAACAAAATGCATTAATGGAAGAGCACTCTATACTGTCCATTGTTTGTGGATCATAATTCATGTTGATGTTGCCATCAGCAGTTATATCATCAATGAAGACAAGTGAGGCAATTCCAGTGGCAGCCATAAATACATTGACTTAAAACTGCCTCAACCAGGTTTTGAAGATGAAGTGGTATACTTATTACAATGAAGAGTTCCAATTCTCTCATGCACCTATCTCTTTCCACTACGCTAGTACAGGATAATCTTTGTCTAGTCTGTTAATAAGACTTTGTTTAAGAAATCTACAGGCTCTCTAAGGTAGTTAAACCTTGGCTATTCCATTCCTGAGGCTGACAAGTGGTTTGCATATAGTTGTGTACCCTCTGAAATTCTACTGGTGTACTTTTCTGGATATGGCCACTAGTGCTTTCTTTCTTATTTATTTACTAAACTGTTGATTTTGGCAATATCATTTTCCTTGGTTATGTCTCATTGAACCTTATGTTGTCAAACACTAGCAAATGACTCCAAATGCAAATACAGAACCTAGAATCAAGTTTAAATATTGATATCTGTCTTGTGTATGCATTAACAATGCGAACCAACTCATTTGCCAAATAAGAAAAGCTGTGAAGCCAATTGTCCAACTACTTTTGGTACCCTAAAATTGTGAGACTATGTAAAAACAATGCTGTGGTTAATCTTGTGGTTAAATGGTTATTCTTCTTATGGATGAAATTACCCTCCAATTAAAGCTGACAGTCTGCACTTTAACATTATATTCAGTGTGTCAAATCAAAAGTGTTGAAATGCAGAGTCTAAAAAATTGAATAAAATGGTCACTTTCCATCTTCTCGTGTTCACTGTAGCTCACTCTAGTCATTTGAATTGTGGTCTGGTCAAGAGTTGCTCTGGGGACCAAGGATGAACAGTGACCCCTCTGTGCTCCCTTCAGATCGTCATTCTGTCTGTCTAAACATCTAGAACACTTTGATCACCGTTCAGAAAACAATACCTCTTCTGATGGATAAAAGCCTATGGTGTCTCCTTGCATGACATGTGGATCTCTTTATGGCTTTGACTTTTTGTATTGTGTTGTTTAGTTTACAAAGTTTTCTTTTGGATGATTGTGATTTAGTAGATGCCTTGAAGTTATTTGCAGGTTCTCTCAAAAATAGTCTGGAAATCTACTTGGGCAGCCTCAAGAAGAAGCAGCTTCAACTATTAGGAGGGTGGGGTAGGCTGAGATGGTCAAAAGACCACAGTTGGCAGGAAAAAGAGCTTGTTTAGTGGTTGAGCATAGCCTGAACTCAGGGAGAGGCAGTTCCCCTTGCTGTGCTTTAGGCAAACACCGTGGTCTTGTACGACAGAACTTGGGGAAGTTTGTGGGATGCAGAGTTCTGAATAAGTTGCTATAAGTTTGATAGCACAAGTAAGGGAGACAAACCAAATTTATGTTGCAATGGTCTATACATGAGTTTCTGGATTACACCCTCCATCGGTTCCCTTACAAGGTAACCTGGAACTCTATGAACTGTAAAGCATACATCTGAAGGATCCAGTCACCACAATACTGGTTTTGTGGAGAACATCAGATTAGTCTTTACAGAGATCTATGATGATGAGGTCTTAGAGTGAACAGCTATGTGCTATTGAAGTGAAGCTTGTGGTGGTGGGAGGTAATCAGCCTATTGAGAATTGGAGAGACCATGAGAGAATATGACCGAGCCAAATTACTTGTATAGAGAGAAGAGGAAAGGGCCTAGAACCAAACCCTGGGAGACACCAGCAGTCAGATCCTGTAGAGCAATAAAGATCCTCTCCATATAGTAGGAGTGGCCTGCCAGGGTTAGATATATCCCAAGAATGTGTAGAGCCTAAGGCACCCAGCCCCTAGTAGGTGGAGAGGAGGATCTGATGGTTCACAGTTTTGAAGGCAGTGCATAGATCTAAGAGGGTTAGAACAATGGAGTGAGTGTCAGCTTGGACAGTCAAGTTGGAAAAATTCTACATACGACGCAACTACCTGTTCCTATAATTTACTGACTAAACCTCTAATTAACTGTTTCCATGGATACCATACAAGCACACGGTAAAGGTACTATATACATTGAAGTATGTATGTAATACTTTAAACTCAGGTGATCCGTGCATGTGAATTACAGATCGGTTCTAGTACAACCTGCAGACCAGTAAAGTTGCCAGTCTAGCCTAGCCAGACCATATTAATTAACCAATAGTCTGGGTGTTTTTTTATACTTTGTTGACTCTGACTGCACCTACCACATCAGTACCATGTCTGGGGAAGAACAGAGACTGTCATACACCCACACAGCCACTGGAAGTTGTGGGGGAAAGAATGAATTCCACATAATTGTTGTGAGTGAACCCCGTCCCCACACCAGGGCTGCTTCAGGCCGATAAAAGCATCAGATTCAAGGAGCAGAGGCATCAAACAGGAGCATGATTATTGCTGAGATCAAATGCTAAATGATTCCACAGCTTTAGGTATCTTTTTCAAAAACTGTTGACTCCATAGGAATACTATGTCTACAACAAGTATCTACATTCAAGGCAGTCATGGCATAATGAGTGGACTGGTGACCCCTATGAGTTTGCAGATAGAAAAGTTAGGTTACATATATAATATGTTGATAATAAAAAAAATGTAAAAGCAGAAAGTGCCAATCTCTCTTGCGATTTGATGAAAAAAATCAATTGACATTAACAAAAGTACATTCTGTTGCATGTGTCACATCAGTTAGAACAAATTGTACACACAAATTCCCTTTCAAGCATCCTTAGGGATGTGTTTGGTTTACCTCACAGGAAGGGCCCTACATGAAACCTCTGTGAGGAATGTGAGGCGCTTTTATTTACCCTGTGTCTACCTTCTTCTCGTGGTGAAGCGGGCAGCCCACAGACTTCCCCATCAGGCCACGGCAGGGCTGGTAATGACTATGAGGTTTTAAACATGGCTTTTCAATTCGATCTAATAAGGGAAACCTATGCTGAGAGAAACAACTTAAATAACAAAACAGAGAAAGGTTTTTCCTTTTGATAAAAACATCTGTATGTGCTTTATAATAAAACAATTACATTTATGCTCAGAAGGTATGTTTCAACTGATTCAACATTAGTATAACTCTAGATAATTCTTGCCAGGGGCCAATGCTTCGGTCCCTGGTAACAAACAAACAATATATCGAATATCATTGAGTTGCGTCTTTCAAAGGCAGCCATGCAGCCATTGAAGTGTAGATTAGATTAGATTCAACTTTAGTTTAGATTCATTCCTTGGAATGAACTGTGACTCATTTTAAATATCTGAATAGCTCCAATCACATTTTATATTGTCACATCCAATTGTAGTAGATTGAAAATCGAAGATCACTTACTAACTAAACACTTCACGAGGAGTCAGACCAATGAGAATCAGGTCTGACACAAAAATGAACTCTTGTTGTTCAAATTTTACACTTTGCAGCCACTACTGCCAGACATGAGTGAGTACAGTATGTATTGCATTTTGGGTGATCTCAACCCTGCAAGGGATAAAGGATGTTTACAAATCCCCTCAAGCTGAATGCAGAGGGGGAGGTGGAGGGGGAAGCCATTGTAAATTGGACTGGTATTTAAGCAATCATGGGGGCTTCCCTTGAGGGAAATTGGTAATGCTGAGGGCTTAGGACACAAAAACCAGGTGCAGCCAGGGATTCTTGTTATAGATTATGCACATATAAACAATATATTATACACCCAATCCAAAATGGATGGTTTTAAAAAATACTTTATTTTCTCAGGTGACAGGCTGCATCTTTAAATGGAGAGTTTAAATCCTACCTCACTAGCCAGAAGATTAGAATGTTGTTTTGCTATACTAGTTCAATCAGAAATCAGCAAGATCAACAAGTCAGTCAAAGATACAGAAATTTACCAAAATTGCACATAAAGGCTCAGGACAAAAGAAAGAATTAGAAGATCATAATGTTGATATAGAAGACAGCATATCGTACATCAGCGTAGCAGCATAATAACAAAGCCAAACATGGTTTGGTTACTGAACGCACATCAGTAGCTTCATCTATTAGCTTCAAAGGTTCAGTATGTTTAAGAGGTAGAAAACACAACACTGCTAACCATTGCAGAACCCCATAGGAGGCAAGCATTTGAGTCCAGAAAGCAGCAAACAGAAAGGAAGACAGCTATTGCAGTACCCAGTGCTAAGGAGAAAATGCTTGGACTTAATGATGACATTAGTCGGCATGGAATAATAAAGTATAATAAACTGAAGACAAGATCCAGAGCCCAACTAGAACAGACACTTCTCTTAACATTCAGTGCCTCTTCTTGCTTTGCCTTCTGCCAAACTTAAACACCTTGGGCAATCTGCCCACACGTGATCACAATCTACATGAGAGCATGTGAGTGATTATCTGTTTTTTCTTCTGCATGGGCTTGTGACTCAAACTCCAAATAAAAAAATAAAAAATAAATATGAATTGTATTTGTGTATTTTGTAAGTTGACTTTTTTATTGGAGCTGGTATTGGAATTGTCTTATTGGCCTCGGAAAGCTTACTGGTTGGAGTGCAGTAGTGGTTTGCCATGCTTCCACACAAAAAACATTGGCCATTGCTTTGATTTAACTAATTCCATCAGAGCATATTGGCTCTGTATTTACATGTATACAGCATTGAGAACATACAGTACAGTCTCAAGTCATCCGAAATCCCTTCTGTAACAGATGTGATGCTTGCATTTATGCCAGGCAGTTGAAGTCTGCTTTCTACACACGTCTGCTTCACAGGGTTAAAAGGGTTTGAGTAAGTTAATGTGCCCCCGTAGTAAAATGTAATGATGCAGCCTTCTTAAAATGCTGCCACAGATACCACAGTAAAGCAGTGTGTCTGAAAAAAGCCAAATAAAAAGCTTCTCCCATTGACCTTTCATGAAAGAATACAATACGAGACAAAGGAAATGTTTTTAACATGTCACAAACCGTGTTGTTTCATGGTCTTCTTGCTCTATTGAACTAAGCAGGTCAAGAATATGACGGCATATGGAATGAAGTAATACAGCATTCAAGCTTTCTGTGAATAGCAAGTTCCATTGGTGGTGAACATAATAAACTGGTCAGTGAGTGTTTTTAGAAAGAACATCAAGTAGTACAAACTCTACTAGCCTGTGTAGGCAAGCTGTAGTGGTTGGGCTACTTAGATACTCTGTAGTGGTTGGGCTACTTAGATACTCTGTAGTGGTTGGGCTACTTAGATACTAAAATCAAGGATTAAAAATCTCTATCTGACCATTACAAAACTGTTTATCTTGTGTAGTGAATTAACTACACATTTTCACAACACAATTCCTACACTGGTCAATACCCAGTTATTCGTCCATCAATAATTCTTTGTAGTATTTCAGTAGTACCTGTTCCCAGACTGAGAGCAGCATTTAACTTTTCTTTCAATGCGCTGCGGCAGCAGCATGTTATTCAGTCAGAGAACCCATAACACTGTTCTCTTCAGGTGGTTGATGAATTTGTCAAGGGATCTCTGTACTGATGAGGTTGACTCAAATATTTTGTCATACCCTAGAAAGTTACTTTCTTCTTTTATGCAAGAAAATAGGTCTTTGTATTCAGTTGAGTCTTATCTATGCTTTCTCCATGGTTTTTAGAGGAGATACTACCCTCTTTGGCAACATGCAGCAGGCATGACATGCTTCAATTACACTTTGGATGATCCATTTCTTCCATGTAATCGATATATTCCATGGTGCTCCGAACTTGATTCAGGAATAGCATGTATGTGTAAACTTCATTCTTAATCTGAGACAACTAGTCTTCTGCGTGTATGCAATGGCTATATTCAGTTCATCACTGAATAGTCGCAGGAGCAGCTACCAATGTAGCTCAGTTGTATATAGTTATTATATAGTTTGGTGCTTACAATGCTAGGGTGGTGGGTTAGATTCCCATGGGGGACTGGTGTTAAATAAAGGCTAAATAAAGGCAAATTTAGCTTCCTGGCTTCTTCCAAACTTCTGGTTGTTCTCATATTATTATAGCTACAGGCAATATCTTGTGGATTTCTAGTGAAGTGGATGATTAAACATGTCTTGGTTGTACTTTTGATTGGAATGTAGAGAAATGTCACACCTACTTAAGAGTGATCTCTCCCTGTACCTAGACCAACCTCCATCATTCTTGTAGGGAATGATGCAGTGTTTCAACTGCACGTAGAGCTGGGTAGATCAGTCTTGTCTCTAAAGAGCTACCATGTTTAGCTTCTAATCTAGCACACCCCGCTTGAATAATTAACTGGAGGCCAAAATAAATGAGTTAGACGCAACTGCAACTGGGAGAACCAACAGGTCCGTTGTGCTCAGGAAACAGTATTGAGCAGCCCTGGTTTCATCAGGTTTAATTTTTGTGTGGTGCAAGATATTGCTAAGACCTCTTGGTCCTATTACCTGCATACATCAACATGTTCTCTTTCCAGTGGTTGTGTAGCGGAAGCATGGTTTTCTTCTGCAGATTTCCCCTCCACTGCTAATCAAGGTGCACAGCCACAGTAGCTTGCGTTGGAATGCATGTCCATGCTCAGGTAGTCTCATCTTATACCATTCATGCTGGGCTCCATTAAATCATGGTTATATTGGGTTTGTGAAACCGGCAGTAAAAATACATTTGACTTGCCTCCGTTTGTCCCTATATGACTGAAGTATCTGGGCTTGTGAGCTACATAGCAACATCTTCCTCAATGTGAATATTTGCCAGTTGTGCAGAAAGTGGTAAAAGAAGATACTGAAAATGAAAATGTGACGCATAGAGTAGGACATGCCATGACAAATATTAGGGTTAATAGAACTAACTAGTCATCTGCAGTATCATAGTGCTAGCTTTGTTCTGAAGATAGGCTTGGTTCACATTGGAGGGGAAACCATGCTGTTGAAGCTGGTGTTTCTCTGGTTTAAACAGATTCCAGTGCAGTGATGGAGAAAGATCTCGAGTGTAAAAACTGATCTTTCATTTCTTGTAAAAAGGGGAAAAACATAACTAAAACCCCTGAAATTAGATTAGTTATGAAATAACCTGGTATATACAGTAGGCCATGCCATGATAAATATTAGGGTTAACATATTTAGAGAGGCAGCAGCAAACCGCCCTGTATTTCACTGCTGTCTTGCCTCAGAAGCTAAGCAGGATTGGTCCTGGATGGGAGACCAGATCTTTTTGGAATTGGGTTTTTACAGCCAGTTTGGGTAATTGAATTTTCTGGTCTAAAAATATCCTTGCGCTGTGATTGTGGACATTGGCTTGTGTAAGGGGTCATCGTTGAGATAGGATTTCCTGACTCTATGTTCAACACCAATATCCAATACCACTTATAATAATAGTGGGAGCGTAACCATGATGTCCTGACTAAATTCCCAAACTGGGGAACATAACCATTATAGCAATCTAATCATTCCAAGGATCTGATTGGTTAATTCATCAGGCCTTTTAGAGTTTTTAATTCCCTTTATTTAAGACAGATTTAGTCAATAGTGTTGAGACCTACAGAGACAGCTTCAAGAAAATATATTATTGACAAATGTTGTGTAAAAACAAATAAGGGGTCCGAAAAGAAATTCAGAATACACACAAGACCAGCCATATTTATCAGAGTTATACATAGGTACAATGCTGGTTAGGATCTAACCATAGTACTTTTCTAGCTCTGTTTCCTGGATGAATGATTTTCAGTAATAGAAAAATGTACACACAAATCATTTCTGGATTCCCACTGCAGAGTCTGCATCTCTAATTATAACCTATAAGGCCTAGTTCCAAAACATATTTGGCCTTGATTAACTGCCCAGGTCAAGACTGATTCGGACAAAATCGAAATGAATATTTTCCCTCCTCCGCTATGCAGTGTTTCTCTAAACTTGATCTATCCAGGGATATAGTCCTGATCACCTGGCATTGGGGATTCAACAACAACAAATGCAAAGAGCTCTATAGAAATAAATATAAAGAAAAGGCATGACAACAAGATTGTTTCACCAACACAAAAAAATGCTTACAGAGCAACATAACATAATGCAATATATTCAGGTCCCTACTGGTGGGATAAGACAACTACCATGTTAAAGGGATATTCAATGTTTTTGCCTGTTAGACCAAATTTCCCACTTAGTTTCAGTGTTGTGACATCATCCAGACAGTGTTGTCAGTCAAAGATCTATTCTTAATCTACTTTGGCCAGCTTAGTATCTGTTACTTGAGCTATGCCAATGGTTGTGGGTGGACACCAAAGGACACAGCAATGTGTTTTAAAAAGTCCCTAAAGTAACTACAACCATCTTATGTATCATGACAATACCCTAGGCTATCACCGCTATTACAAACATAATGGTGTATAATTAATATTTTGTATACTTCTTGTTTTCTTCTGGTTTTGAACACATTATTTTACAATTTTCTTCATACAATTCAAGTTACATGTGCATGTAATAGTCAAAAAGGGGGTTTATATTAGCAGGTGGCATAGCCCATAGATACATGACAGGGCTGTAGAGTTCTGAACACAGTACAGTGCATTTGTTGTCATTCAAAAAACAATAGTATGTCTCATTTAAGCCAACTAGGCTCAGGAATGGAGCTTTGATCGAAAAACATTTTGAAAGTTTGCACAAAAATTAATCTGAAGTCTAACATGCAAAAAATATCCCGGTAACAAAACAAAAGCAACACCATAGAGCAGTTAACAAAGGTTTCCTTTAAAAAAAACATATATTTACTTGGATGAAAAGAAAATGCATGTTTGTGGTCCCTTTTCTTTCAGTACTGATTAGCTGTACTGTGTAATATTCAAATGTGTAACGTTTATGAGACTAGTTCCAAGCTAATCTTGCAGAAAATGTGATTCTTTTCAAACCAACACTCAGCATAACATGAATGTCTTCAAATTTAAATAATGATATAGCATTGGTGTTTCTGACCAAAGCAACACTTAACAGCTGGAGTTTGGTGACCTATAGCCATAGAAGTCAAAGAAATGACCCATGACACACATCACCCAGAGGTTGTTGTATGATGTAGTAGTAGATGGACAAATGCCTTTCTGCATGTGTAATTCAGTAGTAGAGCATCTGAAGGCTTAAAAATATACATGTATAAGTATTGCTGATGATGTTGGTAGACTTACCAAGACAAAAAACTTAATGCAAAACATCCCCATGTAAGGCACTTAAAGGAACATAATATTTTTTTCCAGCGCAACACACACACACACACACACACACAAACACACACACACACACACACACACGATTCACAAACAGACTATTAATAACTACACTTGTTAACCTGTTCCTTTTTTCTTTTTTTAACACACACTGACAATGCTACAGCTTTAAAAAAGGTCCCTCACGTTTGGCATTCTTCGGGTTTCCATTTTAGGTCTGTTCCTGAACATCTGGTCCAGACTGTGTTTTTGCTCTTTCCCGCTGCCCCCATAGAGGCATTCTTTAGACTGCAGAACATTCAAGATTGTTGATATTTCTGTACAGGAAAGGTGGCCCCAAAAAAACCCAAGGCATGTGCAAAACCAACTGAGAAGCAATTATAGGGGGCATATTAGATAAAACATCAATATTTACACAACACATTTGAAGTTGAAGATTATCATCACAGTATGTAAATTCTCTGCTTCTCTGTTTCCCTTTATACACAACTATACTTTTTCCATTATCCCCTGCAGCACAGACTGGACCAAGTATAGTACAATGTACACACATTCATAGCACTAGCTACTGCCTGGCTCCTCTTGAAGGCTATACACTTGGGGAGATCTTAACTTGTTAGGGGATAGCAGCAGGAGGAGGGACTGCTCATTGGTCTAGAACCTGGTGCTTTGGCTGAAGCTGTCTGACATGATGATGTTCTTGTAGAAATTGTCAGAGCGCACAGAGCAGTAACCTTTGACCTTGTCAATGACCTGATGCACAGGGATTATGGATGAAGAGGCCTCACCCTCAGAGGAGCCACTTTTAGGATTGGTCTGGTTGGAGTAGCGTTTGCCTGTCCAATAGAGAAGAGAACAAAGTTCTGGTTTAGAGGCTAAACAGTGATCTGTGCAATTTTTTAACTTTTTGAATGCTCAGATCCCACAACACACAACCAGTAGCTAAAGAAATACACCACTCAAAGTATATATATATATATATATATATATATATATATATATATATATATATATTTTTTTTTTTTTTTAT
>JACXGJ010002829.1:0-20495 GCA_016801105.1 Esox niger
ACTCATTGCACCTGTTGTCCCGTTTAGCGCACCTGATCATCATTTAGTCATTCCCCTCAGTATATATGTTCCCTCTGCTCCCATTGTCTTTGTGTGTTATTGTTTCTACTCAGAACTATGTCAGACACATTAAAATATATAAACTTACCAACTCCGCAGTCCGCTCCATCTCTCCAGTCTTCCGCACGTCCTGACATACTGGGGATGTGGCTGTTTGTGAATAACCACAAACTTTATGAATGATTAATCTGAGTCACTTCAAATAATTTTTTGCAATTAAATATTACTGGAAAATTATCAGTTTCTCTGGTTTTACTATTCATAGGTATATATTTGAGTAAAATTTACATTTCTGTTTCATTCTAAAAACTACTTACAACACACATCACAGCTTGCATGCATCTTGGCATGCTCTCCACCAGTCTGTCACATTGCTGTTTGGTGAATTTAAGTAGCTCAAATTTGTTTGATGGCTTGTGACCATCCATCTTCCTCTTGATCAAATTCCAGAGGTTTTCAATGGGTTTCAAGTCTGGAGATTGGGCTGGCCATGACAGGATCTTGATCTGGTGGTCCTCCATCCACACCTTGATTGATCTGGCTGTGTGGCATGGACCATTGTCCTGCTGGAAAAAACAATTCTCAGAGTTGGGGAACAGGTGTTCTTGTAGGACAACCTTGCATTTGGCTTGATTCATGTGTCCTTCTCAAAGACAAATCTGCCTGATTCCAGCCTTGCTGAAGCATCCTCAGATCATCATGATCCTCACCCCAAATTTCACAATGGGTGCGAGACACTGTGGCTTGTAGGCCTCTCCAGGTCTCCGTCTAACCATTAGATGACCAGGTGTTGGGCAAAGCTGAAAATGTAATTAGAGAAGATGACCTTACTCCATTCCGCTACGTTCCAATCCTTATGGTCTTTTGCAAACTGCAGCCTGGCTCGTCTTGGCTTCTCACTGATGAAGGGCTTTTTCTAGTTTTGCCCTGCCCCTAGGGGCCTGTTTTGAACCGTTCTCGCCATGCACTTCACCCCAGCTGCTGTTACCATTCTTTTTGTAGGTCACTTGATGTCATCCTACAGTTGTTGAGTAACATTCGAATGAGTTGACTGTCATCTTGGTCAGTGGACACTTTTAGACTTTTTTGTGGACTTTTTTAGCCCTCTGCCAGTCTGTAGCTTTGTTGTCCCTAATGTCTGTTGCTTGACCTTGTTCTCATTAACCGCTGTCTTTGAAATGTTCAGGATGGAAGCAACCTGACACTCACTGTTATCCCTCTGCCAGTAAAGCCAGAATTGAACCCTTCTTTTCCTCACTCAAAGCTTTTCTTTTCAACTCTTTTGTCATGTTGAATGGTTTTAATTCAAATTACCTTTGAATGACTAATTGCACTGTTGTTGGCATCTTGGTGGTCCTATTGCAAGAGGATAGTGATGACCACAGCAGTGGTTTTTATACTTTTCCTCATTAAATTAGACTTGTTTCAGGTAATCACCTAATCAGTACCTCATTAATTAAAATGAGGTGTGCCTGTGTTGGAATTTAACATACACTGGAATGGAATGGCTGCCATACATGTAGAGATGCTGATTTAATCAAACCAATCAATCAAATTTATTTCATGAAGCCCTTGTAGCAGTTGTCACAAAATGCTTTTACAAAACAGCCGGCCTTAAACCCCAACAAGCAGACAACAGTAGTGTTGAATTTCAGGGGCTAGGAAAAACTCCCTAAGAAAGATGAAATTTAGGAAGAAACCTAGAGAGGATCCAGGCTCAGAGGGTTGACCAGTCCTCTTCTGGCGGTGCCGGGTGAACATATTAAGAGTCCACATTTTATAATTCATAAATGCATGTGGGCTAAGTCCAGAGTCTATTTAAACCTAGTTCAGGTCGGAAGCATGACCAGATGAACAAGGACAGGGACAACTGGGGGGGGTCAGCAGAGTGGCAGCAGAAATGTTCAGGTCTTGTCTTGATCTGCAACTTTGGACAGGGACAACAACGAGTCTTTCAAGCCAGGTGTACCAGGCTTGACCTAATGTCCATGTTTAAAATGACAAGAGACAGGGAAAATTTTGACAAAGCATTCCTTAGATCTAGAAGGATTTATACTGGAGAAGGAGAACTGACCCTACTCCCCCAACACAATAATATAGCAGCATAAGCACTTGGGGCTGAGACTAGGGGGTCCAGTGACACTGTTGCCCTATCTGGGGAGGCCCTGAACAGGGCCCATCAGGCAGGAAATCAATCCACCACATTGCCAAGCATTAACCAAAGGGACACCCATCAACCGCAATCATCCTGAATGAGGGCCGAGTATTGCCAGCAGAGCACAGCCCAATTGCACAAGTGCGCAACAGAGAGACAGCAACAAGACTGTGACTCTGCCCTCGAATGGCATTGGAGGGAAGGCATCCCAATGGCGATGAGAGCCCACCTGGCAAGACAGCAATACTGGACAGTATCAAGTATCATTTGAGAAAAATTAATTCTTTCCATTTATATATATATATATATATATATATATATATATATATATATATATATTTATTTTCTAGCTGTAATATAAGGTGCGTACAAAACCATGCACTGTGGACCCTTTCCCGGACGGTTTAATACCGTTTGAAGCCATTCATTATCACATAGTTGTTTTGCTCCTTTTTAAATCATAATGATAGAAATCACCCAAATGCCCCAAAGCAGACATACCCTTGAATGTTGGGCCCTGTTACAGACACACAAGGTGACACACAGGTGAAAATGGCAATTAAAGGTGAATTTCCTACACCTGTGGCTTCTTAAATAGCAATTAGTGTCTTTGTATAAATACTCAGTCAGTTAGCGCTCACATGAATGCACTGAGCAGGTTAGATACTGAGCCATGGGGGGCAGAAAGGAACTGTCCAAAGACCTTATAAAGATGGAAAAGGCTTTAAAGAAAATATCTGCAGCCTGGCAAATGCCAGTCAGTACTGTTTAATCACTAATTATGAAGTGGAAAATTCAGGGATATCTTGATACCAAGCCAAGGTCAGGAAGGCCAAGAAAGATTTCAGCCCAAACTGCCAGAAGAATTGTTCGGGATAAAAAAGAAAACCCACAGGTAACCTCAGGAGAAATACAGGCTGCTCTGGTAAAAGATGGTGTGGTTGTTTCAAGGAGCACAATTGCCAGCAGACAATTTGCATTCTTCTCTACCAAACCTGCGTATGGGTTGCTCTTGGACCTTCCAGCATGACATTGACCCTAAGCACAAGGCCAAGTTGACCCTCCAGTGTTTACAGCAGAAAACTGAAAGTTCAGGAATGGCCATGATATTATCCTGACCTTAATATCATCAAGCCACTCTGGGGAGATCTCAAACGTGCAGTTCATGCAAGACTACCGAAGACTTTGCCTGACCTGGAGGTATTTTGCCAAGATGAATGGGCAGCTAAACCACCTGCAAGAATGCAGGGCCTCATAGACAACTATTACAAAAGACTTCACGCTGTCATTGATGCTAAAAGTGGCTATACACAGTATTAAGAACTAAGGGTATGCAGACTTTTGAAAAGGGGTCTGTTATTTTTTTTCTTTGTTCCATGTTTTGTTTTATGATTTTGCCATTCTATTATGGCCAACAGTTGAATGTGAATCCCATAAGAAATAAAAGACATGTGTTGCCTGCTCACTCATGTTTTCTTTATAAATGGTACATGTGTTACCAATTCTCCATGGGTATCCAAACTTTTAAGCACAACTGTACAAATATCCACTTTGTTTGATCAGATTGTTGTACCCAAATGACAGCGTCCTTTTTCTATCCCGCCAGTCTGCAGACATCTTGACCTCATTCATAGTAAATACTATAGTGTTCAATAGTAAACGGCAGTATTCTTTTATGTTTGACCCATCCAGGTGTCAATCCTTGGGGTTTTAAACACCAAACAAATCCTAATGGAACCATATGCACTGTTGACATGCTGGCACCATATCTACTGTGGTAGTACACACTCATCTTCCATCCTCAATCCAGAGCTAGCATCAATAGCTAACCCTACCCGCTTTAAGTGCACTCTCCCCCACACTCCGGCCTACAGCAAGGGCCCTAGAGCCCCAGTCATTCATCTGCAATGTAATGCCTTTTGAAAGGCCAAATAGGGCGGGATACCTGAAGCTACATGCTCCTGGTGACTCCTAGTGAAGTGTGTTGTGAATTCCACTTATTTTAACGAGATCTTTATCAGATAGGGCATAGGGTAGCATTTTGGACCTATGCAGCCTTCTGTACTCCAGATGGGTCCACTAAAAACATTGGCTTTCAACTCCGAACTTGGCAGCTCCATGCATGCACCGCAACGCTGAATTTCTTTGCATAGACGTTTGACCGCGCATTCCTCTGCACCTAAACAGGCTGTGATCGTACAATGGGCAGCGCTCATGCTTCCAGGCCACAAAGCGCGGAAAGCATTTATCAAACGTCAGACACAGGGCTGTAGGGGGAAACCCGACACTGCTGAAGAATGAGGGGGTCCGAGCTGTTTGGTTTCTGCAGCGTCTTGGAGCGTGAACGTAAATGTGAGGAATGTAAGGGATGTAAGGGTGGAGCTGTGTCGTTCAATATCAGGGTTGGTTTACCCTGGTAGGAAGAGAGAAAATATGGAAGGAGGAGAGAGACATTACATACTGGTCATTTACCATTTATTCTCTTGAAGACTTACAGTGAGATGGAGCACAATAAGAAGGGAGGTATAGAGAAATGGAAAGAAAGGGTGAGAGAGAGATACATGGGGGTGTAGAGAATGAGAGAAAGAAGGTTGATAGAAGATATAAAAAGGAAGAAGTAATAAAATGAAGAAGGAATGAAAGTGATGAAGGAAAAAATGTATGAGAGAGACTGAAAGAATGTATATGTTACAGGGAGTAGATGAGGTGACATATACAGCCCAGTTTCCTGGTAGTTGTTTCTCAGTCAATGCAGTGTTCCACCCATCTCAGGCAGCCACGAGAAAAGGACACAACAGCAAGAACAACAAATGAAAACAATCTCTCTGCATGGGGTATAATCTCTCTGTTTGCCTGACTGGTGTCATAAAGCCCCACAGGGTTACACCCGAAAGGCAGTGCAACACAGCACTGCCCAGGGACTCTTCAACCATCTCTGTAACAACCCAGGGAGCGCTAAAGTGACTCAATGTGGTTTGCAGTGGTTGAAGGAAAGAAATACCACAAGGTTGATAAATCTACACTAGGCCTACAGAAGCTGAGTAATTAACTTACAGTAATGTTTGTCAACTCAAAGTACTGTACTAGCTTACCTGATCCAGTGCTATCACAATAAGGCTTATGACCTGCCCTCAGGATATGCTAGGCAAGTTGGGTTATGTTTTTTCTCTTCATCCCTCCCTCTCTTCTCTTCTGTCTCCTCTTTCTCTCTCTCTGTGTCTTTCTCTCTCAGCCTTAATATTAGCATTATTCTCTCAGTCTTTATGTCTAAATGATCCCTGATGTTGACCATTGTCCCTGACATTTAGCTCATTTAGTTGGAACTATGGTACATTTATTTTCACTGCCTCTATTCTTTCCATGGCTACAAATACCTTGGGGAACATTTATTTTAGTTTTCTCTCACAACATACAGCAAAACGTCTTAGTCACATTCCATTGTGATAGAAGACCAAGGATCCGCACTGAGCACCTTTAAGGTTGTGATGCATGCATTAGAGAACCTCAAGAGGTCACTTGGTGCTGATCTATCCTCACATTGTCTTTTATTTCCTCTCTAGGATGCTCAACAATTTTTCAACTTGCTCTCTTAAGATGAATGTCCCAATTGTAAGTTCCTCTGGCTTAGAGTGTCTGCTGAATCACTACAATGTCAATGTAGTTTTCATTTAAATGAGAAACAAAAAATTGTCCTATCCATTTCTACTCCTCCCTGTTTTTTTCTCTATTTCTTTTCTCCCTCCTTTCTCTCCCTCTTTCTTTCTATGTTTTATAATTACACGCACTCAAACATTGACGGACGGCGAAAATGCAGACAAAATACATTTTGTTACTTCCGTCTCTGAGCTAATTTTAGTGGTTATCCCCTTGGACCTTGTTTCTCCGAGCCAGTCGGAGAATCTCAGAACGATTTACTCTATCCCGTTTTGAAATTCCCTTGCCATCCTTCTTTTTGTTAACTTATGTTGAATACATTATGATAAAAGACATAATAACACCAGAATTGTTGTTGTTTTGTCTTGGTAAGCCTATTGTCTTGGTTTCGGTGTAATTATCCCTAACAATATATTTTACACACATACACATGCAGGATATCCCCTTATGGCGTCATCTCTGAAAAAACATCTAGTATGTGCTTCTCTTTGTTTGTTTAACATTGGAGTAATATCGACTAATTACGGAATTAGGGAGCCTCCACCCTCCACCCAAAATCCACAGTGAAGTGTTTATCCCTTTTCACTGGCTGTTGAGCTCAGCACTTTCACCTGAAGAGAACAATTGAAAATTGATTAAACTGAGATGATACAGCGGCAGGCGTTTTTTATTGACACACTGGAGCCGTTCCAGTTTCCAGTGTTATATAAGCCGATGTGCCTTCCTTCCCCTTCCCGGATATGATCTGATCGTAGAGATGGAAAGTGTTCTCATTCATGCCATCATAACATTTGTTCCAGCATAGGCAGCGCCATCCAGGCCATCTCCATGTTGTCATGTTGTCAATTGTGGTACAATTTATCGCCGGACCCTTGTGACACAGTTGGAGTTGTGATCACATAACCAACTGGGTTTTCAGGAGAGTTCCTTCAGTGGCAATGCTAGAATGAGTTTTACGCCAGTTAGGATTTGATTGAGATTTCGGGCACAATATGAATTTGATTGAGGTTTCGGGCACCACAACGACTGCCACAACGACTGCCACACACTATCTACCAGGTCTCACTCTGCTTGATTAATGTCCTGAGCCAAAAGGATAAGCTAGACAGAGATGAATATTGTGCACTATAGAATGTGTTGCAATTTCAAGGTATACTATTTACCCGGCAAGAAAGTCTGTCAAGACGAGAGACATTTTCTTTGAAAACCTCAGTGGGAATATTTGATGCGGAAACAGTAAATTGAATGAATACAATTCAGTCTGAATATCAGTCCCCTTGGTTTCTAAGGTAGACAAAGCTTAGAAAACGTTTGGTTTCTGTTTATAAAAAAAAAGATGTGTGTTGAATGGTACAATACAAAATACACATGACAGCTCCCTATGTGCTCTTTACCTTCCATTTACAAGCCTAACACATATGTTATTGATAGATTTGCTTTGTGAGTTACTACTGTCTTTCTTCTCATTGAAATATTGCATGCGTTCTCCTGACAGACCCAATGCCAACTAGATGCCAACTCTAATCCATTCACTGTCTATTGGCTGTTGTTCATTGGTTGTATAATAAAACCCTAATCCTGCCCAGAGATAACTGAAAATGCTGCATTGTCACATCATGCGTCACAAATGTTCATGTTTGAAGGTCATATTAGCCAATGGCCTCCTTTGCTTAGCTCCTTACTTGTTATTCAATTGCTCATTTAGTTTGCTCTGAGGACTCTTGCATCTGGCTTCTTTCATAATGTCTCGGTACTTAAGACAGTTTTAAGTGTCTGTGCTTAGGGAGATTAAATGTCAAAGCATTAGGAACAAACAAGTGCTCCTGTTGAAGAGAGGAGGTGGCATTATTTCTGTTTTGGCAGCCTAGCTAGGCTGACATTCATGGTTGGCATGTCTAACATGTTCTCAGTTTTCTACAGCTGATGCGTTAATGAGAGCCATGTGGCTGGATTGAGTTTCCTTCCTCAATACCACATTGCTCATGGCTTAGGATTTGTCACCTAGTGATTGAACCTGTATCCTCTTGGGCATTTTTTTTGGTGTGGCTGTCAATACACTTATCTGGAGAATGTTGATTCATTTGTATTGTCTGGTTTCTGTAGCAGAATGTCTGACACAAGACATCAGAAAGTCCCATGTTAGCAACCAGGTGAGTCGTCACGATGACTGTGAAGACTTTACCTTTCCAAACCTTGACCCAAAGTTAACACTTATAATCTTAAGATTTGACCGATCATAAAAGGTGAATGTGTTCTGGTAGCTATGACTCCTCAAAATGTGTTGATTACATTGGCGTTGAACAAGAGTCAAGGCAAGACTAGGTTTCTATGTAAACACACTATACTCAGCACTACAATTAATTTAAAAATACATTTTATTTTTTTCTTGACTAAATATTGTTGGGAGATAGATAAGAGAGATTTTTAGTGTGTGTGTGTGTGTGTGTGTGTGTGTGTATATATTTAAATCAGACAGATATAAAATGATAGTTTCATAAACAGTCCTCGATGTATGATACATTCCAGGAGATATAGAATGCTTCTGATGCTGGGTACTAAATAAAACATAAACATGTTTGCTAGAATTTTCAAACATCTTATACTGCATTTGACAGACATCTCTATCAGATTGTTGTAATCATCATCAAATGACATATATTTGTTATTACAAACAACTTAAACTAGATTACTGTCAGTAAAAATATTTCAAATACCATTTATGTGACTAGGATGCTAAATTTCAGGCTGGCATCACAATGGTGTTGAAAACCTGTAATATTATATAAATATTATCAGAATGAATCATAGCAAGTTAGCACTCCCAGCTTACCTTGGTAGTGACATAACCGAGAGTGACCAAACAGTTGTATTTGTGGCAGCAGAATATCTGGGAAGTGACGAAGACTACCACAAATACATGCCCATGCACCCCCGAACACCCCGCCCCCCCCCCCCCCCCCACACACACACACACACACACACACACACAAACACACACACGCACACACACACACACACATACACACACCCACACAAACCAAGCAGGTCAAAGTGATACTGTACAGAGCTGTGAATGGCGGTTAGTGACAGGGCATGTTGAGGCCTGTCGTTAGGATGCGGTGATTCTGTTCATCTAATTCTGTCTCCGTCACTCCATAGCTATTTCAATCTTTGCAGTGAGCCTGTTGCTTAAGCAGAAACCATATTGGCTGTCAAACCTCACAGCTGCCTGCCAAACAGTGATGTGTGTGTGTGTGTGTGTGTGTGCGTGTGTGTGTGTGTGTGTGTGTGTGTGTGTGTGTGTGTGTGTGTCTGTGTATTCACATATTTGTGCATATCAGTCTGTCTATATCAGCATGCATAAGACCCCATCTAAGTGTATCTCACTGATCCTTCAGTTGATCCTTCACTTGATAAGGAATACTAAAGAAACATTGCTATCTTAAAAACAATAGGGCATATGCACTGGAACTAACAGAATTTGGATGTGTCGCTGTCAATAAAGTTTCATCGAAAGAGATCAAACACCCTGTGTACGCTGTGCACTTTGTAGTCCATCTTCCGAAAGCCATATTTATTACTACAGTTAAATTGGTACCCTATTCAGTTGATTGTGCACAATTGTTTGTCAGGGCCTGTAGGTCAAAAGTAGTGTGCTAAATAGGTAATCAGATGCTATTTAGGACGCACATGATCAATGTCCCGCAGGTGCTCTGTTCTTGTTTCTGTTCAGCCGTTTCAAAGGAAAATGTATCGTCCCTATATACATTTAATATAAATCACATGCAAACACATCCTGCATCCTGGGCTATAACAATGTTTTATCCATAGGAATAGAGAGGCAGATTTGAATCATTGTCCAGTGGTGACTCACCCCCAGGTGAGGTGACAACACACAAACTGGCTGATGGGACTGTTTCCCTATGAAAGGCATGAGAGGCATTGTCTCTGTCATTGTTTTCCCATACTCAGTGGGGAGTTACGGTTAGGGTTAGGGATGGGGTTAGGGTTAGGGATAGGGTTAGGGTTGGTCAGAACCTCAGTTATTCTAACTAGATTCCCTGCAGATGAGGTCATGTGATGCTCATGGCAGGAAATGTGTTATTGAGGCATAGGTTGGGAGATATTTGCAAACAATCACAGGAGCTTTGTTTTGTGGCAGCGTGTGAGTGTACATCTATCATTACTCTCAGCCTGGTTTTGTACTGTAACCAGGCTATGGTTGCTACATCTGCACGACCTCAGTGGAGAATCGAATGTGTTAAAAAAATCTCCATTCGCCCACTCGGTGTCTGTGGCTGTGTTATGCAGTGACACATGAGGGACAGCGTTAACCATCAGCATCCTGAGCGGAGGCGCGCTGCATCTCCATCTCTCTCCCGGTGGGCTAGCTGGCTAGAACCATTACTCCCAGTAGCGGGCCGGCATACTTAGTCAGCCAGAGCCTCTTTGCTGCAATGCCACCCCCTCACGTCCACCCCCTGCCTCTCAGCGTCCGATATCTCATCAGTGAGGGGTCGGCAGTTCTCTTGTAGGCTACAGCTTGAGCCTTCTTGAGTAATCTGAGGTGAATGTGTGTTACATGTGTGATTCACCGGGTATTGGGCTTGAGAGCGTTGCAGCAAACCAGCCAGACTCACATCACAGGTAACTGTGAGTCAAATCCAGAAACCAAAACAGAGGCCGTGGTTTGGTCTGGATCGTCACCCGGCCTTTTGTCCTCCTGTCATGCAACGGAATGTCCTAATGTTTTCAGGAAGATTATCCTGGTAATTGATTATAATTCTTACCCTGAGAGGTAAACTAGTCCGCCCTGGTGCTCACCTGACAACCATTCCAGGAATCAAATGAGGAATTTGAAATATTTTCATTACAGGTTTGACTGTAAACCGCAAACTGCTTGACTTAAAAAAATAGTTGCCTTTATGTAGGTATAGGTATTTGGAATGGATATACTGGACTCTTTCATCTGTCGGCTTCAGTCCTCACCAAACAACACAGAGAATACACAAGTTCAAGAGAGACTTTGAGAGTTTTTTTATGAATGCCTAAGGCACAGAACACTCCAGTGCACACCGCTGTCTGAATAAGAACGAATGAGAGTCGAGTAATGATTAATTGATCCAGTCTTCAGATCGCAAGCCACTTGTTAGGCAAGTCAGACTGTTCTTCGTAGCATGGCCACAAAGTCTAGAATATCACATCAGAGACTACATCCAAGTCTACATACGAGTCCACATCAGAGACTACATCAGCAACTACATCAAAGACTACATTCGAATCTACATCTGTGACTACATCAGAGACTAAATACGAGTCTACATCAGAGACTGCATCCGAGTCTACATCAGTGATTACATCTGAGTCTAAATCCGAGTCTATATCTAAGTCTAAATCAGCAACTCATTTACAGGCCTCGAGCGGTTAAAGGTGTATTCTGGGATATTTTTTCAACAGTCACTCTCCTACATTTTTTGCATTTTATTGACAATAGTAATCAGAGAAGGTGAAGTGGAGACATAGAGGTGAAGATCTTGGATCCCCTGGCAGGGTACTATATGTACATGGAGCAATGGGTTTTACCCCTCTAGCAGAGCCTACATGGAGCAATGGGTTTTACCCCTCTACCATGGCTCTGCATGCTTTCTGGGGTCTTAAGCACAATTCTTAACTTTCCAAGTGTGCATGGAAAGTTAAGAATTGGTTCTGAATTATGAGTATTTATTTCTTGTAGGTATTATATCTAAGGAAATAGGTGATAAAGTAAATAATTGGATGACGTACTAGACAAAAAAGCAGACCAGTTTTGGCCTCCACAAATACTGATGGAACTTTTAAAAGGGTCTTTAAGAAAGATAGAGGTGGATGTTTCAACCACCAACCATAGCGTTATCAATTATCTTTCAGTCATCCTCCGAGGGTTATTATATTCTCAAGGGGAAGGATATAGGAGTTGTGAAACCATTGTCTTAAAAAGTTTTAAGTTGTTATGGTCATGTACATAGGGTACACAAGGCCAATTACACAAGGAATGACGCAACTCCACCACTCTGTGTTCATCTATTTTGTGATGTATAAACAGAATCCTACAGACAAATCCATCATTGCAGATAGAAATATGTTTTTGTCAGTGTAGACCATATATATGCTTATAATGAAGAAGGGCACCATGTATAAAAATCTAATAACTGTGTGTGCTGGAGTGGAGAGAAGCATTGTGTTTGACTGTTTGTTTTTAGGGGTGTGTGTAGTCTAGAAGCGGATGCAACATTGAAAATAGTGTGTTTTGCTGAGTCACTTTTAAACATCTGTGTTTAGACTCCATCATCAGAAACACCTATCAAAAACCCCCATCATAATATACACAACCCAGTAGCTATCAGAAACAGACACAACATTCAAGGAGAGCGTTTATGTATATAGTTGACCGAATTAATGATTTGACCTGACCGAGATAGAAAAATATGTATTTACCAATCAATTTTCAAAAATTATGAAAATATTATTATTCCACTGTTCTGGATCTTATAACACCCATCAAATATGTGTTATTACAATCGAGAGATTCAAACCGGCTTTCCCTTTACGGATCTGAACAACCCAGCCGGTGTCTTTATCTGTCATCACCTCTCCTGTCAAACATTCAAACTTCAGTTTTAGTTTAGTAAGGAGATGGTTAATCTAACAAACTAATACAGCACTCAACTATGGGTCAACTTTGCAGTGTAAACGTCACACAGATATGCTAAGGGTCAAAGCTAACTTATTGTCTAAAAAATAAGCTCATCAAGAATGTTTCCTCCCTTTTGGTCCGAAGCATTCAGTGAATATCCAAAGTGTAAACCTACATGACGAAGTGAAACACCATGGTGGTTGAGACCAGGCTACCTTACCCGAATGTTGAGAATAGAGCTTTCCTGCCATTTTCATATGTTTGTATATACAGTGCATGAGTTACTGTAAGCGGTTTTGGGCCTTATTCGTTGAAGATTATTTGTCTTCAGTGTTCTGTTAGTGTTGTGGGTCTATGGCTGAGCCTGTGGAGATCAAATGGAGATGTGTTTACCACCATGCGGTACCAGACCATAAACAAATGGAGAAAGAGACAACCGCAAACATCTGGAGACAATGGTGGTCAACTTCGAAATGTGAGTGGTAGAGAAAAAGATTCTGTGGATAACCATATGGGAACTAGTTAGCCCAGCTAAGCTTTTTGATATCTATCAACCCTATATTCTGTTGCTACTTGTTAGGAGACCTAAAGAGTAAGTTGTAACCTACAGACCTGAAGACACACTTGTCCCGACTCCCGCTGTCACATAGCCAAGCCATTCTTTAACCCCAAATGAGCTGGACCCGCAGCCCGACCCACAGCCCAAACATGCACCATTGCCAGATTTCCCTCACTTTCAACCGACAATGTTTACATTTGGAGAAATGATTTGAGCCAAGCTGTACGAAGCTGAGACATATGAAAGCCAACAGACTGATGTTCTAAAACACTGCTATGCATTTAGTACACTATTTGGACTATGAGACAGTAAAACAGGTAGAGTGATGAACATTTAATTCTGAAATGAGACAGAGGGATGACAGGTAGGAAATTTTATTCAGAGAAAGGCGACTGATAATAACTTAAATTATTATCTGGTCAGGTCACAAAAACATGTCTTATGACCCTTATAATCAGATTAGTGAAACCCTCCATCTTTTGTACTTTCTTGCCCTGACGAGGACAGCTCTATGATGTGAAAGATTGAGCTATGCTGGAGAGATTCATCATGATTTATTCTATCCCTGCTACAATTTCTGTTTGCGCTCCTCTATCAGAAACCGAGAGCGAACCTGAGAGGTATTTATTGTCCAGTCCTTCAGTCGGAGTGAAAGGGAAACATTGGCTCTGTCTGTCAGTTTTAAGTAGACTGGCCTGCCTTGAATGACTGACAAGACGACCCCCTTCATCCTCTTATAACCCAAAGCTTTAATAACCTCGGCAACCATTTAAGATCACAGAGCACCCAAACAGATATTTAGGAGCGGTGTGGTGTATGTGGGAGATAGATAGACAAAGACAGAGTAGCCAACAAATAATTCTATTTAGTGCAATTTTTATAGAAAGGTGGATAAGAGCAATCTGTTAAAGGGAGTTTTTAGAGGATATCCAATAAAACTATCCGATAGTTTTTCAGTGTAATTTTGGACGTAAGATAATTGAGACGTTTTTGTTGGTGAGCTTAATAAAAACACATAAAACATAGTCTTGCCTTTCTGGAAAGCAAGAATCCCAACCAACATTAGTATATAAAAGACAGTGGTGTGTAGCTTGCCCCAGTTATAAAACTTATGATGAACAGAGTCCAGGCACTAATGGAACACCTAAAATAAAATGCATGGAGTGTCACATTAGTACAGAACTGGAGATATAGAAAGAAGAACCCACAGCAAGAAACGGAACTTGGAACTCTGCAGCCATTGTTCTATATTATGAAGAGTGCTGATATTTCCGCTGAAAAATCTGTCCGACTCAAACATTAGCAACAATGCCTAACTTTGACAAAAACACAAATTATTCATCGCTGTTTTGTTTTCAGAAATACCGATTAGCCCACATACCCAGCCAAGGTTTGGCCAAAGCCAGGTGACACCCAAGAGTGTCATTCCGCCCTAAGAGATACCATTGGCATTTATATGAACCTTTCAGGCGAACTGACTATAGACAGTGGTTCAGTCATAAACTCAGTGAATGGATGTTAGTCACGCTAAGCTCTTTCACTCTTTCACCAGCAAGGGAATGGTTGTTGGATTGAATCCCAGAGATGGCATGGTGAAAAATGTGCCATTCTGACAGAAAGAAGATCTGCTAAATGTACTTATTTTAAATATCAGCCTGAATAGCCCTAATATGTCAAGGCACACATGAGATAATCAACTTTTTTAAAGTCTTAACAGATTTGTCATTTTAATTATTATTAACAGAAACTGTGATACTGTGGACTGATGAGGAGACTGGTAAAGACTGTTCAACCCTGTTCCCGGGCATGGAATTTCTTATGTGTACAGAACCATTGGACAGAGGTTCCTCAACCATATCTTGTACTGTATTTTGAGTGTTTCCCATTCTGTTTATAGTGGAGCCTAACCATGTGCGAATGCCCAGGGAGTTTGCTAATTATCACCAAGACAATGTATCCCAGAATTCCAATGCAGACACACACGCATTCACACTCCATTGAACAATGCCTGTGTACCCGGGTGTATATAACAGAAGAGAGTTGATAATGATGCCACTCAAAATATCACCGTTCATTCAGAAGTAAATCAGAATATCACAGGAAACAGGATCTCTTATTAATTGCTTGGTTAGCAGACATACTTCTTGTTAATACAACGTTTTGCTGTTGTGGCATATAATTTTCTGTTTGGCAACCATATGGAGATGATCCATTTAAACCAGTGGTGGATGATGCATCATATTTGGCTGATGGTCCACACCAGGATATAAAAAACCTTACAGTTCTGTGGTTGTAGGCAGATAAAGGAGTATGAAATTGTGTCGTTACTATTATTTATATCTACTTTTGAAGTAGTTTAAGAAGTTTAAGTATGGCCTATATGATATATATATATATATAGTTCACGTGGGATGCTGCCGTAACTTAGTAGTGTGTGTGTGTGTGTGTGTGTGTGTGTGTGTGTGTGTGTGCATGTGCGTAGAACACCTTTGCTTGCGTGTGTGTCTGTGGGTGTACAGTGCCAAAGGCTGGATGGGGGAGGGCTCTTTAGAGGGCTGGATTGTCGTGAAGCAGGCAGGCAGAGAGTCATTACAGTCATTCAGAGTAACCCTACTGACCCACAGTGCCGGATCAGAATACTGATGGTGTTTAGAGGCCGCAGAGACGGAGAGAAGGGGAAGAGAGAAAGACACAGACAACAGATTGAGTGAAGGGAACAAGAGCAAGCTAGAAAGACAGAGAGAGAAAGAATATCATTTTAGGGACAGGGAGAGCATTGTGAGGACGAAAGGGAGGACTGCCCTGACTTACAATATCTGACAAGACCAATACAAACGGTTTTGGTAATGGTTTGTCAAGAATCTGCCAATGATGCTAATCACACAGACCGTGTGTTGGTTATACTTATAATTAACCTAATTGTATCTGAGTGATCAGAGGGGCATAGGCAGCCCAAACCATTATTGCCATAAATAGATGAACCTTTGGGTGTTGCTCATCACATGCTGTTAACTCCTCTTACACAAAAGGGTCAACACTGGGATTCAATCAGCTCAGCGTGGTGTTATACGTACAAAGGTTTGACATAGCAATTGTCTAACATTCCTTAGCAAGGTGTGTGCTTGTTCCCATGCATTCACAGGTTTAATTTTCTAAATAAACAACCATTGGTATTTAAATTAATGCAGGTCAGGATTCAAACCTGTCTGGTTAAATATTCCATTGCCAGCTGCCGTATCAATGTTGTTACAAGCCATTTAGCAGATCTTAAGTGATTCACATCTGAGTGGCCCCAATGGGATTCAAACCCATGACTTACTCACTGACCATCTGCAATCATTCAAAATGGATTGTCAATATTTAAAAAGCAAAGTCACAAAATCCAAAGAAAATCTGACAAACAACATGAATCTTCCATTTTTATTATTATGACTGTTTTTTGTTGTTTAAATCCCATGCAGTGATATTTAATATTATAATACCACAAGCATTAGTTACGCAACAGCCCTCCACGGCTTCAGCATAGGGCTTTTCAAACAGGCTGTGGCTGCAAAATAAAGGTTCCTCCTGTGTTGTGAGTTTACGAGGAGCAGATCAGAACGGTCGGCTAGGAAACCGAGCCAACAGCAGCATCCCGTGACGTGGCTGCGTCAGCATTTTTCTCCTCCACATAAAATTGGATGTTGTTAACTATCAAAACGAGGGCATCAATATCTGGCAGGGGCAATGTCTGGCCTGTGTTATCTCAATTGCACAGTCTCCTACTTAGATTTCTGTACGGTGGAATCCCTGGCGCTCTGCACAGACTGAGCAGGAAAGCCCAGTTGGATCTCTCTGTGGGGAGCTTCTCATCAACTCTAGTTTAGTTTATGCTTCTGCTTTGGCTTGACCAGCATTGGGCATCCTTTCGTCTAGGCCTCACTGTGATATCGCTGTGAGAGAATGTTAGTTATTTGGCCATAGAGGTGAGTTATACATTTCCTTGGTAATGAAAAAGAGACAAATGTCGCTTCTGCGGTATGCATTATGCGTCTTCCCCCTTCGGGTTGCTTCTCACTGATGCTGCAGACCCCTTCACTGTTATATAACCCCCTCTTCACCCCTCCCATCCACTAGAGGATGGCTTTATGCTGATGATGCATCAACGTGCTTTTGGAGGAAACCAATCCTTGAAGCCCTGTTGTCAGACTCTACCATCAAGTGTAACCCCATCTGCCCTCTGCAGAGGATTAAACCACCGTCCAAGTGCATTAAATATTCAACAATGTTTACCTATGTTTCTCTCTGAGAGATATTGCCAGAAACAATCCACACTCCCCTTGAATGCCTTTTTGTGAAGTCAGCAGTCAGAGGATTATGGAAGCACCATTTCAGCCACCCACTTGTAATTGTAGTGTTGCCTACTGTGCTTAAGCAAGGTTCAAGCTCAATTTCAGTGAGAGGATTACATTTACTATAACAGACAACAGCCTTTGTTTTAATTCCCCAACTAGCTCATTTGATGCAGATTAAATCAGATCACAGACTATAATAGGCTCATGCTAAAGACATTATAATAAAACAGAATCATTCACATCATTAAGTCATTTCTGTTATGCCATCTGGAAGGGCTGAAATGATTCTTTAATATACTTATCTCATAGTTTCTGTAGCATTACTGTGCAGCTGTTAAATAGCATTCTGAGTGGTATGAGGTAAGCTGAGTGACCTCTGGCAGTCCTTCAGTGATTAGTGGGGGTTGAGTTATTTATCCTAGGGTGGAGATGTAAGCAGCAGTACCTACCAGGAAGACTAGCCCAAATATGTCCATGCTTTATTCCTTAAAGGGACAGTCAATGATTTTGGCAATGAAGCTATCCATCTTCAATAGAGTGAGGTGAACTTGTAGATTCCTTGTATGAGTTTTAGTCCAATTAAAAGGAATTGGCTTAGCACAATGCCTGGACTTCTATGGGAACAGTTATCATGCTTGTTAATAGCAAATGCGACACTACTAACTTCCTTGATACTGGACACAGACGCATATCCACAAGATAATCTTATAACCCATATCCTCAAGTTGATTAAATAGGATACATCAATGCTGAAATACGGAACTAATGCTTTGAGTTGAAGAGAGAACCGAAACGGATCTGATATCTGGGCTTGAGATTACACCTGGAAGATTAGATACACAAAAATGAACAACACGGCAACATTCTGACAAAACACGAAAGGTGGTAATAGCTTAGTAAAGCAACAGTTATCTAATGTTTTGTATTGTTCATTTTTATTTTTATTTTTTTTACAGTTTTCATCTGCAGTTTTATGGTGGCGGCGCCCATCTTCGGTTACCTGGGTGACCGTTTCAACAGAAAAATCATCCTGAGCTGTGGCATCTTCTTCTGGTCAGCCGTCACCCTCTCCAGTTCCTTCATCACCAAAGAGGTATGCGAGAACTTCGTCTCCTTACAGGAAGTACACAGGAATCTAAAACATTAAAGCAGCAAGTTATCTGCTTCTCTCTGCTGCTTTACTTCTTTAAGTCTGTCACAAGTCTAACTTTGAATCTCTTCACTAACAAAGATCCACTCTCAAAGAGTAGGTCATTCGAGTAAAAACAAACATTTTGAGTTTGGTTTGAATTTCATCACCTACAGTGACCCCTTTTAGAAATGTAATGAAATGTAGATGTGAAGTACGTCAGAATTTAGTAGAAGGAAATCCTAGGGGCCATTTCACTGAGGCGGCAAAGTTTTGTTATGATCTCCGGCACATGGGGGCTAGTGACCGCACACATGGCAACACTGTTTTGAAGTGCACTAACATGTGCTGCGCCGGCAACACAAAGTGGTCTTTCTGTCTTGCTAATGCAGATGAAATGACATGGTTTAGCGTGACTTCCCAGCCTCTGGAGAGATGTTGCATTTTGGCTCTATCACTTACACTCTCTGTCTCCCTCACTTACTCTCTTTCCCTCTCTTTTTCTCTTTCTCTCTCTCATTCTTTCTCCACCATCACTTACTTTGTCCCCATGTAAGTGGCCTTTTCTCACTGTCTCTATGTCCCCAACGTTACCTCTCTCGCTCTGTCTCTCTCTTTATATATCTCACTCTTTCAGTCTCTCTCTGACTCTCTTTTCCCTGTTCGCTCTCTCTTACTCTCTTTTGCTCTTAGAAAATGAAGTTAAAACTTGTATCAGGTAATCAGCTAATGTAAGCACTGGCTAGAGAGACAGAGATTTCAGAATTTGACAGCAACAAGGTCAGAGTGCACCACAGAACATCCAACAGGCTGGTGTCGTTGGACTGAGAGGTGGGGACTTGTGGGAGGTTAACCTCTAGCTGATTTAAGGAGAGGGACAAATCCTTTCATTGGACATAAATGCTGTGCTGTCTCCAGAGGTTTCTGATCCAGATATCCACTGATGTGAGTGTTAATTAGAGAGCCATGTGGTTTAACCCAGCCCTGCCAGCAGTAGGGACGACTGACAGCCTATGGATGGGTGTCTTAAATGGATGGCCCCAGGGGGTGGGGCACACTTTGATTGAACCAATCGCATGTGGAAGCCTCCTCTTTGGGGCTGTGACAGTTGCCAGATGCCCCAGGGGGTACCCAGTCTGGCTCTCCCCCGTTCTCGGCTGTCAGTGCTACGGCTGAGCTGACAGGAGAAGCCAGTTGCCTTCACCCATTGGCCCCCTGACTCACCATGCTACAAAGGCTATCCACTGGGAGGATGTAAGGAGGTCCCTACAGCACACACACACGCCCACCCACCCACACACACACTGTCTTCATCCTGCCCCCTCCACCCTCAGGAAATTCATCTCCCAGAAATGTCCTCTAATCTGCGAAATCAAACTGAACCACAGTGGAAGCTCCCCATACAACATTAGCAGCACTTTCACAACTGATGCTAATCATTACCTGTTTATAAACCCACTCAGAGCATTTATTTAGCGGCCAGGTTTCTGAGAAGCTTTGTAACCCATAAAACATCTGAAACATACAGGGATAAATGATCAAGTATATTGCGTAAAATTGGCAGGCAGGTCTCAGACAGTTGTGCTACGTAGATGCCTCCACTGTGGCTTTTTCCTGATTAATCTTGTGTGTAATCTGCAAATTAGACAGCATGTTAATGTTTCTTGCTAGTTCATTTATTCATTATCAAACAATCTTGTCTTCTTAGCGAGTCTCTCCTTCAAATCTACAAAGATCCTTTTACATCTGCTGACAGTAAACCAAAGTTCTTAATTGTCTGCGACAGAAAAATCATGCACATATTTCATCCCACCGGTGTGGTTACAGAAATCAATCTATATTTTTCATTAGGAGGAAGAAGATGTTTGGGTTGTGTCCGGTCCAGAGAGTGTGCGTGTGTGTGCTCACTTGAATGCGTTTTTGTGTGCATT